>JAOTQJ010177241.1:0-23932 GCA_025642045.1 Solanum sejunctum
TACCTTGATAACCACATTGGGGGGTTTGTACTCCATCAACCATATTGGGGGGGGGGGGGTTTGTACCTTATCAACCACATCAAGGGGTTTGTACCTCATGCGCCTCTTCAAGGAAGTGGTAGGCCTTGGATTTGCACTAAAGTGGTCTCTCCTTACACATGGACTATGTTCTATATAAGCATGGTTTTACTTCAAGCATTATTCATACATTTCATATTATTACATGTTCCTTCATTACCTATGTTATGCATTTTGATTCTAGAGCTTATCACTTGTTGCATTGCATCCTACATACTTAGTACATTCAAAAGTACTAACACATACTCTATGCCTACATGATGTCACCTTGTAGGAACTAGAGTCTCGCTTGAGCATCCCCATCCACATGGCTAGTAGTATTCCACTCATGCTTGTTGGTGAGTCCTTAATTCTGGGGACGTTGCTTATGATATCATGCTATGTTCTAAAACTACCTTTCTTTTATGTAAATATTGACTATGAGGGTGAGCTCGGTTGTTTGTCTTGGCCCTCGCTCTTATCTATATAGTAGAGGTGCTGTTAGACATGTCATGTGTAATATTATGAGCTTTACTCTCTCTTGACACCTATTGCTATAATATGAATGGTGTACCTTCACCCCGATTATCCCTATTTCTACTCTTATGTTTCTATTTTACTATTTTTGCGACCAAAGATGTGTAATGATGCACTAAGAGGCTTGCTTGGGATCCCTTTGGGTTCACCCTATTGTTGTGTCATGTCTAGGCCCTAGGCTTGGGTGGTGACATACTTGGTATCAGAGCGCTAGGTTGTTAGATCCTCAGAGTCCAATACATTGCATCGATTAGAGTCTTGTTCATGGTTGTGTTGTACACCAGAACTATGAGCAAGAGGCAATGAGGCATTTAAGAAATGTTTCCCTTCTTCTTACTCTATGTCATGCTATAGAAGTTGAGGTGCTTTTCCCCTTAATGATTGTCCATTGCTATGCTAGATTGTGCCTAACACGAGAAGGAGAAGAGCCCGCATACCTAAGGGGCAACTGGTTAATGGAGAGCTTTAGCATACTCTCACTTTGCTTCACAAGTTGTGGCTAGCCAACCAAGGAGCCTAAGTCTCTCATGCTCCTACACCGTAATCTCGGGCGAGAGATTTCATGAGGATGAATCCCTAGAATTCCATGGGTCAAAGGTGAGTGAGGACCCTTAAGAGCTCAATTGATGAGGTTTACAAGATTTTGGCTATCATGGGTGTGAGGTCAGAGGATGAGGTAGAGTTAACAGCCTACCAACTCACAGGGGTAGCACAAATATAGTATAACCAATGGAATGAGAAGAATGGAGTCAACAATGTGCTTCTATAGGAAGAGTTCAAGGCGACCTCTTGAGCTTAGGGAAGCTAAGTTGGTGGAATTTATGAATTTGAGACAACGGTCTATGAGTATGAAGGAGTACTCCCTAAAGTTCAACCAAGTTTCAAAGCATGCTCCATACTTGGTAGCCGACTCAAGGTCTAAGATGAACAAATTTGTGATGGGTGTTTCCGACTTGGTGAGTGAGGAGAGCCAGTCTGCCATGTTGATTAGTGACATGAACTTATCCCATTTGATGACCTATACCGAACAAATGGAGGAGGAAAAGCTGAGGAAGAGGAGGAGTCATGAGGCCAAAAGGGTTCATTTTGAAGGGAAGTTCCATCATCGAAAGGGTGGCCAGTTCCGTCAAGGCCAAGGGTGTTCTCATGCATTGTAAAAGAGGGTTCCCAATGATTTTCCAAGGGCTCTATGTGTTGGAGGTGTGGTTCCTAATGGTGGGTGTCCGAGATGTGGTAGGGGTCATGGTGGATCGTGCTTGAGGGATACTAATGCTTGCTATGGTTGTGGGGAAATGGGGCATAAGTTGATGGATAGCCCCCAAAATTGCAACAAGGGTAAGGAGGTCTATCCTCAAGGTGCTAATTCAGTTCCTTTGGGAAGAGGTGGCTAGCAAGATGGTGCTACAAGGCACAATCGATTTTATGCTTTGCATGAGAGGCAAGGGATTGATGAGGTGCCCAACATTGTTACTAGTATGTTGAAAATCTTTGATTTTGATGTGCACACATTCATTGATCTGGGTGCAACTCTTTCTTTTGTTACCCCCTTTGTTGCCAAAAAGTTCCATGTTGAACCGGAATATTGTGTGAGCCATGTGAGGTGTCTACTCCTGTTGGTGTATCTATTGTGGCTAGGAATGTTTATAGAGATTGTCCCATTTGTATTTTGCATAGAATATTGCCTTGTGATCTTCTTGAGTTGGACATGGTTGATTTTGATGTCTTTCTTTGGATGGATTAGTTGCATGCATATTATGCTTCTGTTGATTGTAGCACCCATAGGGCCAAATTCTAATTCCCAAATGAACCAGTCCTTGAGTGGGAGCGTCAAGATGTGGTGGGCAAGGTTAGGTTCATCTCTTGCTGTACAACCCATAAGTTGATTTCTAAAAGGTGTCTTTATCATCTTGTGAGGGTTAGGGATGTGGAGTCCAAATTTCTTCCCATAGAGTCAATTCCAGTTGTAACTGAGTTTCTTGATGTCTTTCCAAATGACCTTCCCGGAGTTCCTCCTGAAATGGAAATAGATTTTGGTATAGACTTCCTCCCTGATACTCAACCCATTTCTATTCTCCCTTACCGTATGGTCCCGACAGAGTTAAAGGAGTTGAAGGAACAATTGAGGGATTTATTGGAGAACAGTTTCATTAGGCCTAGCCAATAACCTTACGGTGCACCAGTGTTGTTTGAGAAGAAGAAGGATGGGTCTCTTAGAATGTGTATTGACTACTAGCAACTTAATAGGGTCACCATCAAGAATAGGCATTCTCTTCCAAGGATTGAGGCTTTATTTTACCAATTGCAAAGGGGCTAGCCACTTCTCTAAGATTGATCTTCGATCCCAGTACCATCAAGTGAAGGTGAGAGAGTGTGATATTTCTAAGACGACCTTTCGGACTAGGTATGGGCATTATGAGTTTGTTTTGATGTCATTTGGTTTGACTAATGCACCGACCATCTTTATGGACTTTATGAATAGGGTATTTAAACCCTACCTTGATTCATTTATTGTGGTATTCATTGATGATATTTTGATCTATTTACATAATGAGGAGCATATGGGTCATTTGAGGGTAGTTTTGCAAAGTTTGAGGGAAGAGAAATTGTATAGTAAATATGTGAAGTGTAAATTTTGGTTAAAAGAAGTTGCCTTTTTAGGTCATGTGGTGTCCGAGGATAGCATTAAGGTGGATCCTAGGAAGACAGATGTGATTAGAAATGTCCTAGACTATTGACCCCATTGGATATTAGGAGCTTCTTGGGCTTAGCGGGTTACTACCAGAGATTTGGGGATGGGTTTTCTTCTATTGCTTCTACTATGACAAAATGGACTCCAAAGAAGGCTAAGTTTGTATGGACCGATGAGTTTGAGAGAAGCTTCCAAACATTGAAAGATAAGATTGTGTCTGCTCCTATGTTGTCACTACTAGAAGAGCTAGAGGGATTTGTTGTGTATTATAATGCTCCTAGAGTTGGTTTGAGTTTTGTTCTAATGAAAAATGGTAAGGTCATAGCCTATGCTTCTAGATAACTCAAGGTATTTGAAAAGAACTACCCTATCCATGATCTTGAACTAGTCGCCGTGGTATTTGCATTAAAGATATGACTTCATTATTTCTATGGGATGCATGTTTATATGTTCGCCGATCATAAGAGCCTCCAATATATTTTCACTCAAAAAGATCTTAAATTGAGGCAAAAAAGGTGATTAGAACTTCTTAAGGATTATGATATGAGTGTACATTATCATTCGGGTAAGGTTAATGTTGTGGCAGATGCTTTGAGTAGGGTGTCTATGGGTAGCCTAGCTCATGTTGATGATGGTGGCAAGGAGGTGGCTAAGGAGGTCCATCGGTTGGCTAGGTTGGGAGTTAGGTTGGAAGGAGTGGATAAGGGTAGTGTTGTTGTTGATGATGGTTCTAAATCTTTATTGGTTGAGGAGGTGAAAGCTAAGCAAGATCTTAACACTGCTTTATTGGAATTGAAGACATTGGTAAAAGATTGTAAGGTGGAGGTTTTAGCGCAAGGGGGAGATGGTGACCTTAGGTACCAAGGTAGATTGTGTGTGCCTTGTGTTGATAGCTTGAAGGAAAAGATTCTTGATGAGGTTGATAGTTCTTCTTATTTAATTCACCCCAGGTCTACTATAATGTACAGAGATTTGAGAGAGGTGTATTGGGGGGGAGGCATGAAGAGAGACATTGCAAAATTTGTTTTCGGTTAACATAGTTCCAACAAGTTAAAGATGAACATCAAAGGCCGGGTGGCCTAACCCAAGACATAGAGATTCCTACTTGGAAGTGAGAAGCGATTAATATGGATTTGTGGTGGGTTGCCAAAGGCTAGAAAGGATTTTGATTCCATATGGGTTTTGGTTGATAGGATGACAAAATTGGCTCACTTCCTACCGGTTAAAACTACATCTGGGGTTGAAGAGTATGCTAGGTTGTACATTCAAGAGTTGGTGAGGTTGCATAGGGTTACTTTGTCCGTTATATTGGATCGTGGTGCATAATTCACTTCACATTTTTGGAGGTCTTTCCAAAGAGGTCTTGGAACCAAAGTAAAGCTTATGGATGGCAAAGCCAAAAGGACTATCCAAACACTTGAAGACATGTTTATGGCTTGTGTGTTAGAGCTTAAGGGTTGTTGGGATGATCATCTTCTATTGATTGAGTTTTCATACAACAATAACTATCATTCTAGTAGTGGTATGGCTCCTTTTGAAGCTCTCTATGGTAGACTTTGTAAATCACCAGTTGGGTAGTTTGAAGTTGGAGAGGTGGCTATGTTGGGACCAGATCTGGTTATGAAGGCTCTTGAGAATGTCAAATGATCAGAGAAAGGTTGAAAACAACCCAAAGTCACCAAAAGTCTTATGCCAATGAGAGGAGAAGAGATCTTGAATTCAAGGATTGTGATTCGATTTATTTGAAGGTGTCACTCATGAAGGGAGTGGTCCATTTTGGTAAGAAGGGAAAATTGAGCCCTAGATATGTGGGTCCTTACAGGGTGATGAGAAAGATTAAGGTGGCCTATGAGTTGGATTTGCCTAGAGAAATGGAATTGGTTCATTTGGTCTTTCATGTGTCTATGTTGAGGAATTATGTGGGTGATCTTGATGCTATTGTGCCTCTTGATGTAGTGGGGGTAGTTGAAGAAAACTTGACATATGAAGAAGTTCCAATAGAAATCTTGGATAGGCAAGTGAAGAGGTTGAGGAACAAGGAAGTTGCTTCCATTAAGGTCCTTTGGAGGAACCAACAAGTCAAAAGTGCTACTTGGGAGCCCGAATCAGATATACAAAAGCAATAACCTTACCTCATCCACTCACTCAAGCCTGAGGTATTAATTTATGTATTTTATATGATCTCAAGTCTTAAGTTCAACCTTCATGTCATTGCATACATTCATGTTTAAATTGACAAGTTCATGATGACTTCACACTTATGTTGAGATTTTCGAAATGATATGTGGGCTGAAAGTGTCATGTTTGCATCTTTCATATATGTTTCTTTGACATTCAGGGATGAATATTACCAAGGGGTAGATATTGAAATGACCCCAAAAAGTGCCAAAAATATGCTTCGATAGTACCCAGAATCGTAATCAATATATCTCAAAACCTATGTGCGATATCGAAAATCTAACTCATATTCTTGTTCAGGAGGTCAAACTGCGAGCAAACAAATCACAATTTCAAATTCCTAAAAATCAATTTTGAGAGAGCTTTTCGCATACCTGGTGAGACGCACCAAAGGCGTGCCACCGTGTAAATTTTGCCCAGTTTATCTATCTCCGTCAAAAGCTTTGGGTCTTGGGGCTAAGTCTTCCTATGTGTAAAAATGCCTAAACTTAGTCTTATTTCACCCTCATATTATTCAAGACATTTCCAAATGCTCACACAAACACTTAGACAATATTTCATCTTTTACATTCAAGTCTCAAACTCATCAGGATTTCAAGGTTCTCACTCAAGCTTCAAGTCTCCATCTCCAATCTTCCTCAAGCTATTCTCCAAAGCTAAGGTATGTGGGTTCTTTCATGGGTTCCTTTCACCCATGATGCCCAAGCTTTCTTTTACCTAAAATTGTATGATTTAAAGTTGATTTACTCATGAGTCTTATCTATTATGAATTTCACTACACACTATGTTGGGGTTTCAAAAATTGTTACTGTTTCGGCATGTTTGAAGCTATGAATCAAAGATATGATGTGAGATTTGATGAAGGGTTTTGATGTATATTGTTTGAGGGTGTTACCAAGTATCTATTGATGGTTTTACACTAAATTTTCTAGCGTGATTTCACTCTTGAATTGTATGGTATTATACTAGCACTACACACCCGCCAAGTGTTCAATAAAATGTCCAGTCATGGTTTTCTTGAGGAATTGAAGGTTCAATGCATGTCTTATGATTCGAATGCCTATATGATAATGAAAGGAATATATATTATATTATCTCTACGATGTGGGGAAAATGACAAAGCCTCACTCAGGAGGTTGTAGGCTCGGGTAACCTTGTTAAGGGATTTATACCTTGATAGCTTCGCTCAGGAGGTGGCAGGCCCGTGCAACCATGTCGGAGGGTTTGTACCTTGATAACAACGTTGGGGGGTTTGTACTTCATAAACTATGTTTTGGGGTTTGTACCTCATCAAACATATGAAGAAGTTTGCACCTCATGCGCCTCTCCAAGGAGCTGGTAGGCCTTGGATTTTCACTAAAGTGGTCTTTCCTTACACATAGACTATGTCCTATATAAGCATGGCTTTACTTCAAGAATCATTCATATATGTCATATTGCTATATATTTATTCATTGCCTATCTTATGCATTTTGATTCTAGTGCTTATCACTTGTTGCATTGCATCCTACATACTTACTATATTAGAACGTACTAACTCATATTTTATGCCTACATGATGTCACCATGTAGGAACTAGAGTCTTGCTTGAGCATCACTATCCACGTGAGTAATACGATTCCACTCAAGCTTATTGGTGAGTTCTCAATTCCGGGAACGTTGCTTATGATATCATGTTATATTTTAAAACTACCTTTCTTTTATGTAAATGATGACTATAAGGGTGAGCCTTGTCTTGGCCCCCACTCTTGTCTATATAGTAGAGGTGTTGTTGGACATGTCATGTGTAATGTTATGAGCTTGACTCTCTCTTAACTCTTGTTGCTATGATTTGAATGATATCCCTTGACCTCGGTTATACTATTTCTACTCTTCGGTTGCTATTTTATTTCTTCTGCAACCAAGGATGTGTAGTAATGCGCTAAGAGGCTGTCTTTAGGTCCCTTCGAGTTTTGCTAGCATCATGTCACATCTAGGCCCTAGGCTTGGGTCGTGACATTAAATAAGTCGAACACCTCTATCACAAATTTGTTCATCCTAGATCTCGGCTTGACCTCCAATTGTGGAGCATACATGGAGAGTTGGTTGAACTTGAGTGCATACTTCGCACTCATCGACCCTTGCTTCATATTCATAAATTCCATGATCTTGGCCTCCCTTAGCCCAAGGGGAAAGAACCGGTCGAGAAATGCCACTTTAAACTCTTCCAAAGGATGACATCTTTGTTCCCCTTCTCCTCTTTCTATTGGGTAAACCATATTTGAGTCTCCTCCTTGGGTTTGTAGGTCACCAACTCCACCTTCTCCTCTGATCTAATCCTCATAATTGCCAACACTTTGTACACCTCATCAATAAATTCTTGGGTGTCCTCATCCGCCTTAGACACATGGAACTCTGGTGGGTTCATCCTAGTAAAGTCTGTCCCCATTGAAGCCGGTGTAGAAGCATGATAGGCTTGGGCCCCTTCGTTAATTTTATTAGTCACGACATGAACTAACATGGTAAGAGCATCTTAAAATTCTTTATGAACCACTCCTCCATCTTGAGGAGCTTGACGAGTGGTAGGAGCTGGCTGTTCCTCGAATGTATGGGCTATTCTTCCTCTTAGAATTGGCATGATCTAGAATAGAAAAGAACATTCGCTATGGAAAAACCTTAACTTATCTTCATAGCACAACCTAGACCATGAAGAAGGAAAATATTTCCTAAAACACCTCGTAGCCTCCCATTCATAGTAGTGGCGCACTTCACAGCCATGAGTAAGATTCTAATCGATGTGGTGTGTTGAACTTTGAGGACCATTAACAACCTAGTGCTATGATACCAAATTTATCACGATCCAAACTAGGCTTAGACGTGACACAGCGAATAGGGTACCCAAAGGGACCCCAAAAAAGCCTCTTAGAGTATCATACACACATCCCTGGTCAGAAAAGCAAAATAGAAACAAAAAGAGAGTAAAAATTGGGAAAAAGGGACTAAGGGAATTCTTTGATAACACAAAAATATAGAGAGTCAAGCCTAAAGCATAGATACATCATAATATTCCAACAACCCCTCTAAACTTAGAATAGAGAGAGGGCCAAGACACTTCCCAGGCTCACCCTCATAATGTCAAATATCAATATAAGAAGTCTTAGAAATAGTAAGAAAAAGTAGATAGTGTCCTCGAACATGAGGAATCACCAAGCTTATCTTCAAAATGTCCAACTAGCAACGTGGAGGAGGATAGTCAAATGAGGCTCTGATTCCTACATGGTAATATCATGTAGGCACAAAGTATGCGTTAGTACATTTGAATGTATTAAGTATGCAGGATGCAATGTAATAAGAGATAGGCAACATAATCAAAATGCATAATTATAACCAATGGATAAGCATACTAACAATATGGCGTGCATGGTCAATGCTTGAAGTAAAACATGCTTTGCAAATCATTCAACTCACATAGAACATAATACATAGTGTGAGAAGAGACCTCAACTGACATAGAATAGACCAAGCGAGCTACAACTTGGAATCCTAATTATTACCCCTCATCAGTAAAGAGGTGGTCTACTTGCCAAGGTAAATCATACTTCAAACTTACGGGTACGTGACCCAATTTCATATGAACTAACCTTCCTTATGGGAACATGAACCAACATTGAAAGGATTTCATTAAGATCTTAACCTTATGGGAACACGACCCAATTTTGAGAAGGATTTCATTAAGAGCTTCACCTTACGAGGACACAACCCAATTTCATGAAGAACCTCGAGAGAAAGTGTACTAAATGGATCCACTAGTAAAGCAAGGATAAACCTCATTCTATGGTGCCACATAGTTCAAGAAAAGAGAGCACTCCCTCAATCCATCAGTGCTAAATCTAATCCCATAGAATATATATAAAGTAATCATAGCATTAATAATTCTTAAAGAATATAGAAACATGACACGAGTAACTTTAAAATATCTTTGACCTCTAACAGTAAGCCTAACTTCAAAATAAGATTAGATCATCATAAAACATTACCCTTGTATTAACATTAATATCAAAGGCTCACAAGAGGTATAATCTTTAAGAAAAGATCTTAATCCCACTTTACAACATCATCAAAATTTTCCTGAATTAAAGACATCTTTAGAAAGCTCAAAATTATTATAAAGTCACTTGACACATAAATCAACCAGTGGATCATCAAAACTTTAAAAATCCTTAAAAAGATATTTTATCAAAAATTTGGCGAGTGTGTAATGCTAGTACAAAGTCATACAATTCAAGAGTGAAAACATGTAAGAAAAATCAATGCAAATCCACCTACCAACACTTGGTAACATGCTCTAACAAGATACATCAAAACCCCTTATAAAATCTCACCATAGATTTTAGATTTATAACTCAAAACATGCATAGTTGAACAACAGTTTTTGAAACCCCAATGTAGTTTATAGTCATAATTCATAGTAAGTAATACCCATAAGTAAATCAACTTGAAAACATGCATTTTATATAAAAAGAATGGTTGGGCACCATGGGTGAAAGGACCTAATGGTTGAAAGCCACATACCTCAACTTTGGAGATTTCTTTGGTGAAGATTGGATTAAGTACTTGAAGGTTGATTGAATTTCTTGTGATCTGGAATGAGTTTGGAAACCTTGATTTTTAGATGAAATATTTTTCTAAGTTATTGAGAAGGTTTTAAGGAATTCTTGTATGATATGAACTTGAAAAATGATGAAGTAGAGGTATTTTTACACATGGGAAGACGTAGGCCCAAGACCCAAAGGCGTTGGATTGAAACAGGAAAAACTGGCAACAAAATACATAGGTCCACATCTGTTCTGTGATGCGGACCCAATGCTAGGAAAAGTTTATGCAGCTCTGCGACAAATCCACGTTGTGGAGCTTTCGTGGACATCTACTAGAATTTGAAAATTTGAGAAAATCAACTTTTGCTATGGGTCTTCTAAAATTCGAGTTATACCCATTTCCCACTCAATTGTGCCCCCTGAACAATAATATGAAGTCAAAATTTTCATATCACATATTGAGTTTGTGATATATGAAAATTATGATTATGGGCATTCACGAGGCACATTTTCGATCACTTTTTGGAGTCGTTTCAGGTGTGGTCAGAATTTCCATTTGATGCACATTTCCTAAGGACATTGACTAAAGCCAACTATTAACCCATTCCAAAGGCTAAATTTGCAAAATTTGATATATTGCACCGAACATGCTCCTAGCCTGATTTGGCCCTTCTAAGCTAGCGAAATCATCAAAATTCCATTCCAAGGTCATTTACAAGGACTTTACAAGAAAATTTATTTTACAGCTAGAGTCTCTTGTTTAACCTTAAACATTACATAAATATCGAACAACTCACCTAACGATCGAACAATCCATGTCCACAATTCACAAATAGCCTGCAGTCACTATGCAAATACAAAGACTAATAAAATATTCACAGAGGCACAAAAATGACTTGGAGGATTATACATTGGTGTTACACTTTACTTGTCCATAATACTGAAAATAGTTGTCAAAATTTATTTGTTTAATTTAAAAATTAAAAGGTAATTTATCATCTTATGTTTATCTAATCCTTGTTATTTTTAAATATTATTCATTTTTAAATATTTTAGTAGCTTATAATTAATAGGATTAATATTAAAATTATTCTGTTCTTTATTATTTTAAGGTGTTACATCCACAAGTAATGATGTACTGTTGTAGTAATTTGTACATCATGATTTGAAGGAAAACAAAAAACGTGGATACACTAAATTAGAGTCAAACAAAAAGGAAAAGTGCATGTAACTAAACCAAATTAAAGAAAAAAGAAAGGATATATAAAACAAAATTTTTCTTACATTCTTATTGTAACCTCCTACTCAATTTGCAAATAAAATAGAAGGTAAGAACCTCACAAAGTTCTTTTCATAAATTCACAAAGATTTGCTGAGAATGCAATGCCTAAAAATCAATTGACAAGTGAAGACTTGAAACATATTTGGAAAAAGAAGTAATTTTAGTATTTTTCCCTTCATTTTTCATATCTAGTTTATTGCTTGTGTTTGTTTCCATTCATCTGACATACCTGGTTCGTTGCTAGTGTATTTATCATTCATTTTAAATATTTGGTTCGTTGATAGTGTTTTTTCTGTTCATTTTCCATGTCTGGTTCACTGCTAGTGGTTTTTTTCCATTCATTTTACATATCTATTTGCTGCTCGTGTTTTTTATTAATGTTATATATCTGGTTTGCTGCTAGTGTTTTTTTTGTTCATTTTTCATATTTGGTTCACTGCTAGTGCTTTTTCCATTCATATTACATACATGGTTCGCTGCTAGTGTTTTTATGTTCATTTTTCATATGTGGTGAAATGTCCCAAAAATATGCTTCAAAAATTGAAACGCCCCAAAACACCCCAAAAATATATCTCAAAAATGCTAATAATCGTATTTCTATATATCTCAAAATTCATGCATGATATCAAAAATCTAACATTAAATCCTTGATCGTGGGGAAAAATTGAGTGGGGAATGATTATAACCAGATTTTAGAGGACTCATAGCAAAATTTTATTTTCACAAAAATTTCAGAAACAGAAGGCATCAACGATGCCTCCGCGACGCAGACCCATCACAGAGGTGTGTTTACACTTCGTTAATTTGCCCTGCTCGGCCTAAAATTTTAGGGTCCTGGCCCCATTCCCACATATGCATGAAAACAGCTATACTTAGTCATTTTTTCACTCAATATCAATCAAGACACTCTCAAAACCCTCTCTAATACTTCACCAAATATTTCCTCAAAATTCAAGTGACCCAAGCTTAATTCTGGATCTCAAGAACTTCATTTAAGTTTCAATTCTCATTCAAATCTACAACAAGAAAATCCCCAAATTTGAGGTATATGAGTTTCAACTATTGGGTCTTTTCACCCATGGTGCCCAATCTTCTTTTTTATGAAAATTGCATGTTCCAAAGTTGTATTACTTGTGGGTATTATTTATTATGAATTTTGATTACAAATCATGTTGGGGTTTTATGAGATGTTGATTAGAAACACCTGTCTACCTGTTTTAAGCTTACATAATGAGATAGTTTGTCTATTGTGACTATGCATGTTTTGGGCTATGAAACTATGATCTATTATGAGATTTGATGGTGGATTTCAAGGTATCTCATATGAGCATTTTCCTATATGTTGATGGGTTGATTTATATTAAGTTTTCTTACATTAATTCAATCTTGAATTGCATGATTTGAAATTAGCATTGCACACCCATCAAGTGTTTGATAAAATATCTTGACAAGATTCTTGATCCATTGATGATCTATTGCATGGATTATGAATCAATTGACCATATGATGATTAAGAAATTGAATGTATGTATTGAATTCATGAAAGCATCTATGTTGTTGCAAGTTGACCAAACCTTTTTAGGGGTGACATGCTCAATCAGCTTGTTGAGGGGGTAAGATGCCTTGACCACCTCGTCGGGGGTGATATGCCCGTACTAACACATCCAGGGGTATGTACCTTGACTACCTCATCAAGGGTGACACGACCATACTACCATGTCAAGGGGAATGTACCTTGACCACCTCATAGAGGGTGACATGATCATACTACCATGTTGAGGGCATGTACCTCGACCACCTCATCGGGGGTGTGACATGCCCATTGAAATGATCCTAAAAAGTACCAAAAATGTCCTTAGAAAGTGACTAGAATTGTAATTTTCATATACCTTATAAGTTGTGCGTGATACAGAAATCTGACTTCATATTCTTGTTCATGGGGCAAAGTTCAGTGAAAAATAAGTCTAACCCCAATTTAAGAGCAACCATAGCAAAATTTGAAAAAAATTACAAGAATGCGATTTCTAGTAAGCTAGAGCGCCCTAGGTGCAACGATCCAAGGGCACGCTAGTATATTTTATTGTGTAGTTTTCTTGTTTGGTCCAAGACTTTTAGGTCTTGGGCCTAAGCCTTTTCATGCATAAAAATACCCATACTTAATATTTCATCTTCATATCATCCAAGACATTCCCCAATACACTCTCAAACACTTAGACTAATATATCTCTCAAAATTTAAATGTCCAAATCTCTTCTTGATCTTGAGGAATTTATCCAAGTTTCAAGTCTCTATTCAAATCTTCTTCAAGAAATTTTAAAATGCTTAGGTATATGGGTTTCAACCATTAGGTCCTTTTAGCCATGGTGCCCAAGCTTCCTTTTTATCTAAATTGCATGATTTTAAGTTGATTTGCTTATGGGTCATACTTATTATGAATAGACAATGAACTATGTTGGGATTTCATGAAATTGTAACTATTTTAACATCTTTTGAGCTATGAATCTAAGATCCATTGTGGGGTTTGATGAAGGTTTTGATATATATTGCTTGAGGTTTCTACCAAGTATTGATGGATGGTTTTACATTGGATTTTCTTGCATTATTCCATCCCTAAATTTCATGGTTTTACGCTAGCACTACACACCTGCCAAGTGTTTAATAAAATGTCTGTTTATGATTTCTTGAGGCATTGAAGGTCTAATTCATATCTTATGAGTTGAATGACTTTATGATGATGAATGGAATGTATGTATATGATATTCTCCTATATTATGTTGGGAATTGACAGTGCCCCACTCGGGGGGTTGTGAGCCCGGGTAACTATGTCGAGGGTTTTTTACCTTGATAACCATGTCGAAGGGTTTGTACCTTGACAACTGGGTTGAGGAGTTGGTACCTCAATCACCATTGGTGGTAAGGTGAGACAATCCACTAACCAATCAAGGGGTTTGTACCTTGATAACCGGGTTGAAGGGTTGGTACCTCAATCACGGTGGTAGGGTGAGACAATCCACCAACCAATCAAGGGTTTGTATCTTGATAACCAGGTTGAAGGGGTTGGTACCTCAATCACCATGGATGGTAGGGTGAGATGATCGGCCAACCAACTAAGAAGTTGGTACCTCAATAGACTATGAATTCTATAATGATGGTATCTTCTTGCACAGGTTTTATGTTCTATGTAAGCATTCTTTACTTCAGGTGTCTTCCATGCATGCCATATTGTTATATGCTACTCATTGCCTATGCTTATGCATTTCAATTATTTTTCTTATCTCATATTGTATTGCATCCTACATACTTAGTACATTTAAACATACTAATGCATACTCTATGCCTACATGATGTCACTATGTAAGAATTGGAGCCCCACTTGAGCATCTTCCTCCATGTGGATAATGCGATCTTTCTCAAACTCTTTGGTGAGACCTTCATTCTGGTGACAAGGTATTTGATCTCATGCTATGTGCGAAGACTATTTTTCTTTGATGTATGAATTGACTATGAGTGTGAGCCCGGTTGCTTGTTTTGGCCCCTACTTTTATCTATGTAATAGAGGTATTGTTGGACAAGTTATGCTATTATATTATGAGCCTTGACTCTCTTGATTTAATGATGTATTATGTTCTAAAAGTCTCCTGTTATCCCTTTTTCCCTTATTTATAATCTAACTATGTTGCTTAATTACTTCCAAGACCAATGATGTGTAATGATATGTTAAGAGGCTTGTTGGGGTCCCTTCGAGTTCCCCATTCCCCATGTCACATCTAAGCCCTAGGCTTGGGTCGAACAAACTTGGTATCAGAGCAGTAAGTTGTTAATGGTCCTTAACATCCGACACACTACGTCAACTAGAGTCTTGTTGGTGGTTGTGTTGTGCACCATAACTATGACCAAGAGGATATGAGGCATTTTACGAAATGTTTCCCTTCTTCATGTTCTAAGTCATACTATAGAGTTCAAGTATCTTTTTCCCTCCTAACGAATGTTCTTTGGTAGGATAGATCATGCCTAATGCACAAGCAGGGAGAGACCGCACCCTCGACGAACAATTGGCTCATGGTAAGCTCCAGGATACTCTCACTTTTCTAGATCAAGCGATGGCCAATAAAGTAAATCAAGGGGCCCAAACCCCTCATGCTCTTACCCCAAGATCTAGGGTGAGAGACTTCATAAGAATGAATCCACCAGAATTCTATGGGTCTAAGGAAGAGGCAGACCCTAAAAGTTCAATGGTATTGCTATTATTGGTCTTAGATCAAAAGAGAAGGCAGAGTTAGCAGCCTACCAACTCAAAGGGGTAGCATAAATATGGTTTAATCAATGGAAGGAGGAGAAGGGAATCCATAGTATAGTACTTTAAGAGGAGTTCAAGGTGGCTTTTCTTAATCTGTTCTTCCCTCTTGAGCTTAAGGAGGCCAAGATAGTTGAGTTTATGAATTTGAAAGAAGGATCTATGAGTGTGAGGGACTATTTCTTCAAGTTCAGTCATCCTACTAAATATGCTCTCCACTTTGCTGCTGACCCAAGGTCTGGAATGAATAAGTTTGTGATTGGTGTATCCGATTTGGTGAGTGAGGAATGCCAGTCTGGCTATGTTGATTCGTGACATGGATTTGTCCCGTTTGATTACCTATGCCAAAAAAATGCAGGATGAAACATTGAGTAAAAGGAGAAGTAATAAGGCCAAAGGGGCCCATTTTGAGGGAAAAGTTCTAAAGTCAACAGGGTGGCCGATTCCTTTAAGGACAAGGGTCTTCTCATGCTTCTAATAGGGGGTTAGCCAATTACTTCCTAAGGGCCCAAGGTGTTGGTATTGTGGTTCCTAATAATGTGTCTACAAAATGTGGTAGGGCGCATGAGGGTTCATGTTTGAAAGACACTAATACATGTTATGGATGTGGGGAAGTCAGCCACAAAAAGATTGATAGTCCTCAAAACTACAACAAAGCTAAGGAGGTTTGTCCACAAGTTGTAAATATGGTTTCTTTGGGAAAACGTGATCAACAAGGTCTTGCCCCAAGCCACAATCGGTTTTATATACTCCAAGGGAGGTAAGGGGTTGATAATGTTCCTGATATCTTTACTGGTATGATAAAAATCTTTGATTTTGATGTGTCTTCACTAATTGATCCGGGTGTCACTCTTTCTTTTGTTAACCCCTTTGTTGCCAAAACGTTTTATGTTGAGCCCGACTTTGAGTTTTATGAGATATCTACTCCTATTGGTGCATCAATTGTAGCTATAAAGGTTTATAGAAATTATCCCATTTTTATTTTACATAAGATATTGCTTTATGATCTTGTTGAGTTCGAAATGGTAGATTTTGATGTCATACTTGGGATAGATTGGCTATATGCATACTATACCTCTAATGATTGTAGAACTCATGGGGTCAAATTCTAATTCCCAAATGATCCCATCCTTGAGTGGGAGAGTAATGATGTGGTGGTCAAGGGTAGGTTCATCTATTACATTAAAGCTTGTAAGTTGATCTCTAAGGGATGTCTCTATCATTTTATAAGGTTAAGGGATGTGGAGCCCAAGGTCCTTCCTATAGAGTCAGTTTAAATTGTAAATGAGTTCCTTGATGTCTTTCCATATGACCTCCCCAGTCTTCTTCCCAAAATAGAAATAGATTTTGGTATAGACCTCCTTTCCGATACTCAACTTATTTCAATTACCCTTTATCGTATCGCCTCAATGAAGTTAAATGAGTTGAAGAAGCAATAGGGGGATTTATTAGAGAAGGGTTTTATTAGGCCAACCCAATCATCTTAGAGTGCACCGATGTTATTTGTGAAGAAGAGAGATAGGTCCCTTAGAATTTATACTGACTACTGGCAACTCAATAGGTTCACTATAAGGAATAAGTATCCCTTTCCAAGGGTTGATGACGTGTTTGACCAATTATAAGGGGCTAGTCACTTCTCTAAGATTTATCTTTGTTCTAGGTATCATCAAGTGGAGGTGTAGGAATGTGATATTCCTGAGACGGCCTTCCAGACTAGATATGGGCATTATGAGTTTGTTGCAATATGTTTTAGGTTGACCAATGCACTGGCTAGCTTCACGGATCTTATGAATAGGGTCTCCAAAAGCTACCTGGATTTGTTTGTTTTGGTCTTCATTGATGATATTTTCGTCTATTCATATAGTGAGGAGGAGCATATGGGTCATTTGAGGGTGGTGCTACAAAGATTGAGGGAGGAGAAGTTTTATGCCAAGTATGAAACATATGAAGTTTTATTGAAGGAAGTTGCCTTTCTAGGTCATGTGGTGTCAAGGGATGACATTAATATAGATCCTAAATAGATGGATGTGATAAGAAATTGGCCTGGACAATTGACCCCGTCAGATATTAGGAGTTTCTTAGGCTTAGCGATTTACTACTGAAGGTTGTGAATTGGTTCTCTTCTATTGCTTCTCCTATGACCAAGTTGACTCAAAAGAAAGCCAAATGTGTGTGGACCGATAAGTGTGAAAAGAGTTTTCAAACATTAAAAGACAAGCTTATGTTTGCTCCTATATTGTCACTACCGGAAGGGCTAGAAGGGTTTGTGGTGTATTGGGATGCTTCTAAGGTTGGTTTGGGTTGTGTGCTGATGCAAAATTGTAAGGTGATAGCCTATGCTTCTAGACTATTCAAAGTGCATGAAAAGAATTATCCTACCTGTGATCTTGAATTAGTCGCTGTGGTCTTTGCTTTGAAAATTTACCGTCACTATTTTTATTGGGTGCATGTTGATGTGTTACCCAATTATAAGAGTCTCCTATATGTCTTTACTCAAAAAGACTTCAACTTGAGACAAAGAAGGTGGTTAGAACTTCTTAAGAACTATGATATTAGTGTGCATTATCATTCTAGTAAGGCTAATATGGTGTCAGATGCTTTTAGTAGGGTGTCTATGGGTAGACTAGCTCATGTTGATGATGGTGGCAAAGGGGTGTCTGGGGGGGTCCATCGGTGGGCTAGATTAGGGTTTAAATTAGAATAGGTGGATAATGGGGGTGTTATGGTAGTTGATGGATCTAAATCATCATTGGTTGAGGAGGTGAAAACTAAGCAAGATCTTGACCTCACTTTGTTAAAATGGAAGACATTGGTAAAGGATGCTAAGGTGGAGGTTTTCTTCCAAGGGGGAGATGGTGCCCTTAGATACCAAGGTGGGTTATGTGTGCCTTATGTTGATGGCTTGAGAGAAACGATTCTTGATGAGGCTCAGGGTTCTTCTTATTCTATTCACCCCTGGTCTACTAGGATGTATAGAGATTTGAGAGATATATTTTCTTTGGGAGGTATGAAGAGGGACATTGCCAAATTTCTTTATGGTTGTCATAGTTGCCAACAAGTCAAAGCTGAACATCAAAGGTCGGATGGCCTAGCACAAGTTATAGAGATTCCTACTTAGAAGTTGGAGGAGATTATTATGGATTTTGTGGTTGGGTTGCGGAAGACTAGAAAGAGCTTTGATTCTATTTTGGTGGTGGTTTATTGGATGACAAAATCGGCACACTTTCTACTAGTTAAGAGCACATATAAGGCTAAATATTATGCTAGGTTAGTTGTACATTCATGGCTTGGTGAGGTCGAATGGGGTTCCTTTGTCCATCATATCGGATCGTGGCGCTCAATTTACTTCACATTTATGGAGGTTCTTTCAAAGGGCTCTTGGTACAAGAGTAAAACTTAGTATGGGCTTTCACCACAAAAGGATGGCCAATTTGAAAGAACTATCGAAACACTTGAGGATATTATTAGGGATTGTGTATTGGAGTTTAAGGGTATTTGGGATGACCATCTTCCATTGATTGAGTTTTCCTATAACAATAGCTATCATTTTAGCATTTGTATGACTCCTTTTGAGGCCCTGTATGATAGACATTGTAAGTCACTCGTTGGGTGGTTTGAGGTTGGAGAGGTGGCTTTGTTGGGACAAGATCTGGTTATTGAGTCTCTTGAGAAGGTTAGGATGATTATAGAAATGTTGAAGAAGGCCCAAAGTCGCCAAAACTCCTATGTTAATGTGAGGAGAAGAGACCTTGAACTTAAAGTTGGTAATTGGATCTATTCGAAGGTTTCACCCATGAAGCATGTGGTTTATTTTGGTAAAAAAGGGAAGTTGAGTCTAAGATATGTTGGTCCTTATAAGGTGATAAGGAGGGTTCACAAAGTAGCTTATGAGTTGGAGTTGCCTAGTGAAATTGATTTCGTTCATCCTGTCTTTTATGTATCAATGTTGAGGAAATGTGTGGGAGACCATAATGCTATTGTGTCTCTTGATGTTGTGGGTGTTTTTGAAGACAACTTGACCTATGAAAAGGTCCGGGTTAAGATTTTCGATAGACAAGTGAAGAGGTTGAGGAACAAGGATGTGGCTTCCGTTAAGGTCCTTTGGAGGAATCAACAAGTTGAAAGTTCTACTTGGGTGGCCGAAGGTGACATGCAAAAGTGATATCCTTATTTCTTCCATTCTATTCAAGCCTTAAGTACTAATTTTAAGTCCTCTATATGATCTCAAGTCGTAAGTTCAACTCTTATATCAATGCATATATTTATGTTTAAATTGACAAGTTAATGATGATATTACACTTATGTTGGGATTTCAAAATGATGTTTAAGTGCATTGTTGCATCCTTATATGGGCTGAAATTGTCATATTTACATCTCTCATATACCTTTCTTTGGTATTCAAGGATGAATGTTCTCAAAGGTGAGATATCAAAAGGATCCCAAAAAGTGAACGAAAATGTGCCTCGAAGTGCCCCGAATCGTAATTTCTATATGTCTCAAAATCCGTGCATGATACAAAAAATCTAACTTCACATGCTTGTTCAAGGGGAAAAATTGAGTGGAAAATGGATCTAACTCCAATTTAAGAACAACCATAGCAAAATTTGAAAATCGCAAGAATGTGATTTCCAGTGAGCTAGAGCGCCAAGGGGATGCGCCAAGGGCGATCTAGTGTGTATTTTCTTGTGCAATTTTCTTGTTCGGTCTAAGAATTTTGGTTCTTGGGCTTAAGCCTTCTCAAGCATGAAAATACCTATACTTAGCCATATGTTGCCATCATATCATCCAAGACATTCCCCAATACTTTCTCAAACACTTAGACTAATGTTTTTCTCAAAATTCAAGTGTCCAAATTGCTTTTTGATTTTGAGAAATTCATCCAAACTTCAAGTATCTATTCAAATATTCTTCAAGGAATTCTCTAAAGCAAGGTATATGGGTTTCAACCATTGGGTCCATTCACCCATGGTGCCCAAGCTTCTTTTTTACCTAAATTGCTTGACTTCAAGTTGATTTACTTATGGGTCTTACTCGTTATGAACTAGACTATGAACTATGTTGGGGTTTCATGAAATTGGTACTGTTTTAGCATGTTTTGAGCTATGAAGCTAAGATCCATTGTGGGATTTAATGAAGGATTTTGATGTATACTACTTGAAGGTGTTATCAAGTATTGATGGATGGTTTTACATTGAATTTTCTTGCATGATTTCATCCCTAAATTGCGTTGTTTTACACTAGTACTATATACTCACCCAATGTTTGATAAAATGTCCAGTTATGATTTATTGAGGAGTTGAAGGTCCAATGCATGTCTTACGAGTTGAATGTCTTTATGATAATGAAAGAAATGTATGTTTATGACATTCACCTATATTGTGTTGGGAATTGACGATGCCCCACTCGGGGGGTCGTGAGCTTGGGTAACCTTATCGAGGGTTTTATACCTTAATAACCATATCGAGAGGTTTGTACCTTGATAATTGATTTGAGGCGTTGGTATCTTAATCACCATGGGTGATAGGGTGGGATGATCCACCAATCAATCAAGGGGTTTATACCTTGCTAACCAGGTTAAAGTGTTGGTACCTCAATAACCATAGGTGGTAGGGTCAGATAATTCACCAACCAATCAAAGGGTTTGTACTTTGATAATGGGGTTGAGAGGTTAGTACATCAATCACCATGGGTGGTAGGATGAGATGATCTACCAACTAATTGAGGGGTTGGTACTTCAATAGACTATGAATTCTATAATGATGGTGTCTTCTTGCTCATGTATTATGTTTTATGTAAGCATAATTTACTTCAAGCATCTTTCATGCATGCCATACTATTATATGCTACTCATTGCCTATGCTTATGTACTTCGATTATATTGCTTATCTCTTGTTGTATTGCATCCTATATACTTAGTACATTCAAACATACTAATGCATACTCTTTGCCTACATGCTGTTTCCATGTAGGAACCAAAGCCCCACTTGAGCATCTTCCTCCATGTGGCTAGTACGATCTCTCTGAAACTAGTTGATGAGTCCTCCATTTTGGGGGATAAAGTCTATGATCACATATTTTATACTAAGACTATCTTTGTTTATTGTATGTATTAACTATGAGGGTGAGCCCGGTTACTTTTCTTAGCCCCCGCTCTTATTTATGTAGTAGAGGTGTTGTTGGACAATTTATGTTATTATGTTATGAGCCTTGACTCTCTTGATTTAATTATGTCTTATGTTATAGAAGTCTCCCTTTAGTCCCCTTGCCCTCATTTCAAATCTAATTATGTTGTTTAATTGCTTTTGCGACCAATGATGTGTAATGATATGTTGAGAGGCTTGTTTGGGGCCCCTTGGGTTCCCATTTGCCATGTCACGTCTATGTCCTAGGCTTGGGTTGTGACACCTGTACTACCACGTTGAGGGGTAGGTACCTTAATCATCTTCCAAGGGGGTAACATGCGTTGGATTTTGAATAGTAGTTTCTTATCTATTATTATGGTGTTCTCCCACACATATATTATATTCAATACATATTATATGATTTACAAGTATGTTTTACTTCAAGAACTAATCATGCATGCCATATCGATATTATACTTATTCGTTGCTTATGATTATGCATTTTGATATTTTGGCTTATGTTTTTTTTTGTTGCATTGCATCCTACATACTTAGTATATTTAAACGTACTGATACATACTCTATGCCTACATGATATTTCCATGTAGGAACCGGAGCTCCTCAGGCTCATCCTCCATGTGGCTAGTTTTGGCATATTGAACGTAAGCTTTTGGTGAGTCCTCAAGTTTGGGGACACTAGCTATGCTACTCTTACTTTTGTTATCTGTTTATATTGAACATTTGATACTATAAAGGTAAGCCCGAAAAGTGTCTTGGCTCTTGCCCAATCTGCACTAGAGGTGCTATTGGAACGATTAATGTAATTATGCTATGATCTTGACTCTTAAATGTTTTATGATTATCAAAGACTTCCTTTAGTCCCAGTTCCGTTCTTTATGTCTATTGTTGTTGATCTCTATGGGGTGTCTCTATCATCTTGTGAGGATTAGGGATGTGAAGTCCAAAGTCCTTCCTATAGAGTCGATTCCAGTGGTTAGTCTGTTTCTTGATGTCTTTCTAAATGACCTTCCCAGTATTCCTCCCAAAAGGGAAATAGATTTTACTAGAGACCTCTTTCTCGATACACAACCCATTTCTATTCCCCCTAATTGTACCACCCCGACGGAGTTTAGGTAGTTGAAGGAGCAAATGAGGGACTTGTTGGAGAAGGGTTTTATTAAGCCTAGCCAATCACCTTAAGGTGCACCATTTTTGTTTGTGAAGAAGAAGGATGGTAATCTTAGAATGTGTATTGATTACCAGCAACTTAATAGGGTCACCGTCATGAATAAGTATCCTCTATTAAGGAGTAATGATTTATTTGACCAACATCAAGGGGCTAGTCACTTCTCTAAGATTGATCTTCGGTCCAAGTATTATCAAATGAAGATGAGGTAGTGTAATATTCCCAAAACGCCTTCCAGACTAGTTATGGGCATTATGAATTTGTGGTTATGTCTTTTGGGTTGACCAATGCACTGGCTATATTTATGGGTCTTATGAATAGGATTTTTAAACCCTACCTTGATATTTGTTATGTGGGTTTCATTGATGATATCTTCATCTACCCTCATAGTGAGGAGGAGCATTTGAGTCATCTGAGTGTAATGTTGCAAAAATTAAGGGAAAAGAAGTTGTATGCCAAGTATGAAAATTGTGAATTTTTGTTGAAAGAGGTTGCCTTGGTCATGTGGTGCTGGGGGATGGTATTAAGGTGGACCATAAGAAAACAGAGATGATTAGAAATTTTCCTAGACCTTTGACTCCATCAAACATTAAAAGTTTTTGGGCTTAGGGTGTTACTACTACAGATTTGTAAATGGATTCTCTTTTATTACTTCTCCCATGACTAAGTTGACTCAAAAGAAGGCTAAGATTGTGTGGACCGATGAGTGTGAAAAGAGTTTCCAAACCTTGAAGAATAATCTTATCTCTACTCCTATCTTGACTCTACCAGAAGTATTGGAAAGGTTTATTGTGTACTGTGATGCCTCTCAGATTGGTTTGGGTTGTGTTTTGATGCAAAATGGTAAGGTGATAGGCTATACTTCTAGATAACTCAAAGTGCATGAAAAGAATTGTTAGGACCCGCAACGCAATTTAAACCCCGAACGTCCGTAAGTGGTTTGATTTAACAAAGTTTGGGACCAAATGTAACATTTTACCTAAGTTAGGTCCTTAAGAATAAAAAGGGATGTG
>JAOTQJ010177252.1:0-14845 GCA_025642045.1 Solanum sejunctum
GATGATTAGAGAAAGGTTAAAGGTGGCTCAAAGTCACCAAAAGTCCTATGCTGATGTGAGAAAAAGGGATCTTGAATTTTGAGAGGGTGATTGGGATTATTTGAATATGTCACCCATGAAGGATATGGTTTATTTTGGTAAGAAAGGCAAGTTGATCCCAAATGTCTGGGTCCTTATAGGGTGATGAGAAGGGTAGGCAATGTACCGTATGAGTTGGAATTGCCTAGAGAAATGGATTTGATTCATCTGGTGTTTCATGTGTCTATGTTGAGGAAATGTGTGGGTGATCCAAATGCTATTTTGCCTCTTGATGTTATGGGTCTGGTTGAAGATAATTTGACATATGAAAAGGTTCTGGTTCAGTTTTTGGATGGGCAAATGAAGAGGTTGAGAAACAAAGAGGTGGCTTCCATTAAGGTCCTTTAGAGAAATCAACAAATGGAAAGTGCTACTTGGGAGACGAAAGAGGTCATACAAAACTGATATCCTTACCTTTTCCACTCCACTCAATCCTAAGGTACTTATCTAAGTCCTTTATATGATCTCAAGTCTTAAGTTCAGCCCTTATGTCATTGCATATGTTCATGTTTAAATTTACAAGTACTTCCTGATTTTACACTTATGATGAGATTTTTGAAATGATGTTTAAGTGCATTGTTGGATCTCTATATGGGATGAAATGCCTATGTTTATGTCTCTCATAGACGTTTTTTGGACATTCAGGGATGAATGTTCCCAAGGGGAAGATATTGTAACAACCACAAAAGGTGCCTGAAAATGTGCCTCGAAAGTGTCCGGAATCATAATTTCCATATATCTCATAACTCGTGTGCTATATCAAAAATTCAGCTTTATATTCTTGATCGAGGGTCATTTTGAGTGGGAAATGAGTCTAACCTCGATTTTTTAGAGAAATCGAATCACAATTTCAAATATCCAAAATTTCAATTCCTAGAGTCTATTTGCGATAGTGTCGTGACATGCAGTTGTAGTGGACATGTGTACACTTGGACTCCACAACAAGTCCATGAATCAGAGCTATGTAAATTTTGCCCTGTTATTTTTCTTGCGGTCCAAGACTTTTGAGTCTTAGGCTCTAAGTGTTTCTAAACATGAAAATACCTGTACATAGCCATTTTTCACCCTCATATCACTCTAAACATTCTTCAATAATCATTCAAACACTTAGCTAAATATTTTACTCCTAAATTCAAGTCTCAAACCCTCTTGTAGATCTTAAGGATTTCACTCAAGCTTCAAATCTCTATCTTCAATCTTCATCAAGTTCATCTCCAAAGCTAAGGTATGTGGGTTTATTTATAGGTTTCTTTCAGCCATGATACTTAAGTCTCCTTTTACCCTAATTTATATGATTTGAAGATGATTTACTCATAGGTCTTATTTATTATGAAAATCACTGCATACTATGTTGGGATTTATAAAATTATGACTGTTTTGCTATGTTTTGAGCTATGAAATCAAGGTCTATAGTAAGATTTGATGAAGGGTTTTGACATTTATTGCTTGAGGGTATTACCAAGTATCTATTGAAGGTTTTACATTGAATTTTCTAGCATGATTTCACTCTTGAATTGCATGGTTTTACACTAGCACTACACAACCTCTAAGTATTTGATAAAATGTTCGATTATGGCTTCTTGAGGAATTGAACGTCCAATGCATGTCTTATGAGTTGAATGACTATGTTATGAGATATGATGATGGAATGAATCTACGTGTATTTTATTCTCTATATAGTGTTGGAATGTGACCATGCCCTACTCAAGAGTTGCGCGTTGGGTGACCTTGTCAAGGGGTTCGTATTTTGATAAACTATCGGAGGGTTTGTACTCAAGAACCATGGGTGGTAGGGTGAGACTACCCATCAACCTTGTTGGGTGTTTGTACCCATCAACCGATCTTGGTATTTGTACTTCGGCACCACGGGTGGTAGGGTGCAATGATCCATCAACCTATTAGAGGGTTTGTACTCCGGCACCACAGGTGGTAGGGTGCAGTGATCAACCAACATATTGATGGGGTTTATGCCTCAATCACCAAGGGTGGTAGGATGTGATGATCCACCAATAGTTAATGGTCTCTTCTTACACATATGTTATGTTCTATATAAGCATGTTTTACCTCAAGTATCATTCATACATGTCATATTATTAGTATGCTATTCTTTACTTATGATTATTCATTTTACCCATGTTGCCTATCCCTTGTTGCATTGCATCCTGCATACTTAGTACATTCAAATGTACTAATGCATACTTTATGCCTATATGATATCACCATGTAGGAATCGGAGCACTGCTTAATCATACTGCTCCTTCACGTGGCTAGTTCGATCATCCTACAAGCTTGTTGGTGAGTTGTCCACTTCGGGGATGTTGCTTATGAACTCTTGTTATGTATTAAGACTACCTTTCTTTTGGTTATGTATTGACTATGAGGCTGAGATCGGTTGCATGTCTTGGCCCCCAATCATATCTATGTATTAGAGGTGTTGTTGGACATGTCATGTATCTATGTTATGAGTCATGACTCTCTCTTGTTTCTTGAAGTTATAATAATAAAGTTTATTGTTAGTCCCAACTCCCTTGTTTATGCTTATTGCTCATTGTTATTTTAATTACTTCCGTGACCAAGGATGTGTAATGATATGCTATGAGGCTTGTTTGGGGTTCCTTCGGGTTCCCCATTAACTGGTCACATCTAGGCCCTAGACTTGGGTCGTGATAATGATCGTGAGGAGCTCCAGTTCCTACATGGTAACATCTTGTAGGCATAGAGTATGTATTAGTACTTTTGAATGTACTAACAATAGAGGATACAATACAACAAGAGATAAGCGACATTGTCAAAATGTATAATTATAAGCAAGGGATGATTATAATAACAACATGACATGCATGATCAATGCTTGAAGTAAAACATGCTTGTATAGAACATGGTAAATAGGCATAACACACATACACCCATCAAAGTGGTCAAGGTATATACCCCTCAACATGGTAGATAGTCATAGCACCCCCATCAAAGTGGTCAAGGTATATACCTCTTCACATGGTAGATGGGCATAGTACCCCCTATCAAAGTGGCCAAGGTATATACCTTTCAACATAGTAGATAGGCATAACACTCCCTATCAAAGTGGTTGAGGCATACCACCCGTCAACAACGTGTGGATAACTTGCAACACTATAGATACTTTTCATGAATTCAATACATACATACAATCCCTTCATCATCATAGATCCACTTAACTCATATGCCATGCAATAGACTATCAACAAATCAAGAATCCTTAATAAAACATTTTATTAAACACTTGACGAGTGTATAATGCTAGTTCAAAATCATGCAATACAAGAGTGAAATACTATGAGAAAACTTAATGTAAATCAACCCACCAAAACATAGAAAAACCTTAATGCAAGATAACTGAAAATCTCTTACCAAACCTCATAGTAGATTATAGTTTCATATCTCAAAACACGCGTAGTCACAATAGACAAAACATCTCATAGTATAAGCTTATAATAGGTAGACATGTGATTCTAATCAACATTTCATAAAACTCCAATATTATTTGTTATCATTATTTATAATAAGTAATACCTATAAGCAACATAACTTGGAAACATGAAAATTTCATAAAAGGACTGTTGGGCACCATGGGTGAAAGGACCCAATGGTTGAAATCCACATACATTGAAATGTGGGATTCCCTTGATGTAGTCTTGAATGAGAACTTGAAGCTTGAATGAATATCTTGATATCCTTAATTAAGCTTGGGACACTTGAATTTGGATGAAATATTTGGTTAAGTGTTAGAGAGGGTTTTCAGAATGTTTTGAGTGATATAGAGTTGAAAAATGGCCAAGTATAGGTAATTTTGATCATAAAAGGACATCTAGCCAAGACCCTAATGCCTGAGGCCAAAACAGGAAAAATAAAGAAGTCACAACATTGCTCCGTGATAGGTTCGAATTGCATAGCCAACGCTGATGTACACTGGAAAATAAAAAGTTAATGAAAATGAAATTTTTCTACGTGTCCTCTAAAATCGTAGCTATACCCATTTCCCGCTCAATTTTTCCCTTGATCAAGAATATGAAGTCGTATTTTTGATATCGCACATGAATTTTAGGGTGTGTGGAAATTACATTTATGGGCATTTTTGAGGCACATTTTCGAGCATTTTTGGGGTGTTTCAATATCTCCCCTTTGGGAACGTTTATCCCCGAATGTCAAAGAAGCCTATATAAGAGAAGTAATCATGAATATCTCAACCCAAGATGAATGCAACAAATATATTTAAACATAATTTTTAAAAATCTCAACATAAGTGTCAAAATCGCCATAAACTTGTCAACATAAACATGAATAAATGCAAATGACATAAAGGCTGAAACTTAAGAATTGAAATCATATAAGGGATACTAAATTAGTACCTTGGTCTTGAGTAGAGTAGAAAAGATAGGGATATCACTTTTCATGTCTGCCCTTAGCTTCCCATGTGGCACTTTCAACTTGTTGGTTCCATCCTTGTTCCTTAACCTCTTGACTTGGTTATCCAAAATTTCTATCAGAATCTCTTCATAAATCAAATTATCTTCCACCACACCTACAACATCCAAGGGTACAATAGCATTTGGGTCACCTACACACTTTTTCAACATAGATACATGGAAACCTGGATGGAGCATATTCATATCAATGGGCAACTCCAACTCATAGGCCACCTTACCAATCCTCCTTAACACTCTACAAGGACCCACTAATCTTGGATTCAATTTACCTTTCTTGCCAAATTGGACCACACCCTTCATGGGTGAGACTGTCATATAGACCCAATCACTAACTTTAAATTCAAGATCCTTTCTCCTCACATTGGAATATGACTTTTGTCTACTTTGGGTTGTTTTCAGCCTCTCCCCTATCAACCTTAGATTCTCCAAAGCTTCCATGGATAAATTCGGACCCAACAAAGCTATCTCTCCCACCTCAAACCATCCCACTAGGGATCTATAAGCCTAGCATAGAGAGCCTCAAAAGGAGTCTTACCAATGCTTGAATGATAACTATTATTGTAAGAAAACCCAATGAGTGGAAGATGTTCATCTGAACTACCCTAAAACTCTAAAACACAATCTCTAAGCATATCCTCAAGATTTTGTATAGTTCTTTTAGCTTGGCCATGTATTTGAGGGTGGAAGGCCATACTAAGCTTAATCTTGGTACCAAGACCTCTTTGGAAAGACTTCCAACAGTGAGAAGTGAATAGAGCACTATGACTCGATATGATAGACAAAGGTACCCCATGCAATCTGACCAAGTCATGAATGTACAACTTAAGATAATAATCGGCGGCACTATAAGTAGTCTTGACCGTAGGAAATGAGCCGATGTTGTCATTCTATCAACCACAACCCAATTAGAATCAAAATTCTTTCTATTCTTAGGCAATCCAACCACAAAATCTTTATTGATTTGCTTCCACTTCCAAGTAGGAATCTCTATATCTTGGGCTAAGCCACCCAGCCTTTGATGTTTGTCTTTTACTTATTGGCAATTGTGACATCAAGATATGAACTTGGCAATGTCTTTCTTTATACCACCCCACTAATATACCTCCCTCAAATATCTATACATCTTTGTAGAACCAGCATGAATAGAATAGGAATAATTATGAGACTCATCTAAAATATTCTTTCCCAAGTCATCAACACTAGGCACAAACAATCTACCTTGGTACCTAAGGGCACTATCTTCCCCTCGGGAGAAAACTTCTACCTTACCATTTCTCACTAAGGCCTTCAACTCTAGCAAGGCGGGGTCAAGATCTTGTTTTGCCTTTACCTCCTCAATTAATAAAGAGTTAGAACCATTAATAACCACTACACCACCATTGTCAACCTCCTCCAACTTAACTCCCAATCTATCTAACCAATGAACCTCTCTAGACACCATCATCAGCATTTGCTAAGCTACCTATATATACCCTACTTAGAGCATTGGCCACAACATTAGCCTTATCGAGGAGATAATCCAATCTCATATCATAGTCTTTAAGGAACTCTAGCCACCTTCTTTGTCTCAAGTTAAAATCTTTCTGAGTGAACACATTTTGGATACTCTTAAGATCGGTAGACACATCAACATGGACTTCATACAAATAATAACACCAAATTATCAAAGAAAATACCACGACAGCCAATTCAAGATCATGGGTAGGATAATTCTTTTCATGCACCTTAAGTTACCTAGAGGTATAAGCTATGAACTTACCATTTTGTATCAACACACACCCTAATCAAATTCTTGAGGCATCACAATGCATAATAAACCCTTCCAATCCTTACGGTCAAGACAAAATAGGAGCAAAATAGCTTATCTTTCAAAGTTTGTAAACTCTTCTCACATTCATCGGTCCATACAAATTTTGCCTTCTTTTGGGTCAACTTAGTCATAGGAGAAGCAATAGAAGAGAACTCATTCACAAACCTCCGATAATAACCCGCTAAACCCAAGAAACTTCTAGTGTTTGATAGGGTCAAAAGTCTAGGCCAATTTCTAATTACCTCCGTCTTCTTAGGATCAACGTTAATACCATCACTTTATAGCATATGCCTTAGAAAAGCAACCTCTTTCAACCAAAACTCATATTTTTTATACTTTGCATACAACTTCTCCTCCCTCAAGATTTGTAATACCAACCTCAAGTGATCCACATGCTATTCCTCACTATAGGAATAGATCAAGATATCATCAATAAAAACCACCACAAACACATCAAGATAGGGTTTAAAGAACCTGTTCATAAGATCTATGAAGAAAGTCGGTGCATTATTCAACCTGAAAGACATCACCACAGACTCATAGTGCTCATACCTAGTCTGGAAGGCCATCTTGGAAATATCACAATTCCTACTTTCACTTGGTGATACCGGACCGAAGATCAATCTTAGAGAAGTGACTAGCCCCTTGAAGTTGGTCAATAAGATCATCAATCCTTAGTAGACGGTACCTATTCTTTATGGTAACTCTATTAAGTTGCTGGTAATCAATGCATATTTTTCACAAATAACACTAGTGCACCCCAAGTTGATTGACTAGGCTTTATAAAACCCTTCTCCAGCAAATCCTTCAATTGTTCTTTCAACTCCAATAGGGTCATATAGTAAGGGAGAATAGAAATAGGTTGAGTATAAGGAAGGAGGTCTATACCAAAATCTATTTCCCTTTCGGGAGGAACCAGGGAAGCTCATCAAGAAAGACATTAAGGAACTTATTAACCATAGAGACTGATTCTATAGGAAGGTCTTTGGACTCAATATCCCTAAACCTCACAAGATGATAGAGACAGCCCCTTAGAAATCAACTTTTGGGCTTCAATGCAAGATATGAATTGACCCTTGACCACCACATCATAACTTTCCCACTCAAGGATGTGCTCATTAGGGAATTGGAATTTGACCCTGTGGGTTCTACAATCAATAGAAGCATAATATGCATGCAACCAATCCATCCCAAGAATGACATCAAAATCCACCTTATTTAATTCAACAAAATCATCAGGCAAGATTTTATACAAAATGAAAACGGGATAATTTTTATACTCTTTTAGAAACAACAGACTCACCAATGAGGCTAGACACTTCATAGGGTTTACACAATTATTTGGGGCTAACATGAAGCTTTTTGGCAACAAAAGTAGTAATAAAAGCAAGAGTAGCACCTGGGTCTATCAAAGCATACACATCAAAATCAAAAATCTTTAACATACCTGTGAAGTACCATGACAAATCTAGTGACTCCTAGAGGAGTATGGTTAAGGACGTCGATGGTCATCCTCATGATTCTTAGTAACCCATAGATAATCAACAATCTTGTTGCCCCTCTTTTTGCAACAAAAGCATGTACCCATGCTCCTCTAACATGTGTCACTATGATTTTTGCCACATGTTCGACACCTATGATGGGTCACTCCACCATTGCTACTAGATTTAGCATACAAAAGCCTACCTTCAAATTGAGCCATTCTTCTGTCTATCTTGGAGGCCGCGGGAAAATCTCTCATCTTATGCCTAATACCACCACACTTGAAATAACCCTCAATTCCTGCGAAGCACTCCCCTTGATGTTTCTTTCCACACTCTTGACAAGTGGCAAAGGGATCCTTTTATCCTTGTAATAGGGAATTGGTAGACCAGTAGAAGATGAGGCACCACCAAGTCTGGCCCTCTTAGCCTCACTCCCCTTCTTCTTATCCCTTGAATTCTTGGGAGCACCCACTTGATGATTGAGTTGAGTGGTTACAACTATGGCCAATAGTGATAGAGCATTACAAACCTTCGTATTTGACATGTCACCATTAGAAAGTTGACCCTCAAGTGAGGGTTGGTCACCACCTTGTTCACCACCCTGAGTAGCTTGAGATATATTCTGAAACATAATGATTAAGAATGAGAAATAAACCTTAGTGGAGTTAACTATATCGCACAATATAGATCATGAAGAAGTGAACCATTTCCTAAAACGCCTTATAGCCTCTCACTCATAGTTGTGGTTTACTTGATAACCATAAACAAGACTCTAATCGACGTGTTGTGTTTGATTTCGAGTACCATTAAAAATCTAGTACTCTGATAGCAAGTTTGTCATGACCCAAGCCTAGGGCCTAGACATAACACAGTGAATAAAAAGCCGAAGGGACCTAAACAAGCCTCTTAGCATATCAATTACACATCCTTTGTTGTGAAAGTAGGGTAAACAACAACAAGAATATAAACAAGGGAAAAGAGGACTAAGGGAAGTCTTGACATTTTCCGTAGATACATTAATTATCCAAACAACACCTCTAAACATAGATTGGGCAGAGGCCAAGATACTTTTCAGGATCACCCTCATAGTATCCAATATTAACCATAATAGATAACAAAATAAAGAATAACATAGCTAGTGTCCCTGAACATGAGGACTCATCAAAGCTTATCTTCAAGATGCCAAAACTAGCCACGTGGAGGTTGATCGTGAGGAGCTCTAGTTGCTATATGGTAACATCATATAAGAATAGAGTATGTGTTAGTATGTTTGAATATACTAAGTATGTAGGATGCAATGCAATAAGAGTTAGGCAACATCATCAAAATGCATAATTATAAGCAAGGGATAAGTGATATGCTGTCAAAATACAACATATTTAATTCCTAAAAGAAGGGATTTTGCAAGTTCTTAATGCGAGTTTTTATGCTTCTTATGTATTTTTTTGTTGTTCTTGCAGAAAATACAAGTTGGCATGATTTTTAGGGAATATTACAGATTTTGCTGAAGCATAGGACATACAAGCTACCCTACGATTCGTAGCCTAAGTTGTGAGTCATAAGGTGCCTTCGTAGCAAGAAACAATAACCAAAATTAAGAATCTGTAAAGTGAAGGTTAGTCATACGAGGCCACCCTACGAGTCATAGTTCTTATTATGACTCATATAAGTGGGGAAGAAATAGTGAATCAAAAGTTTGGACCAAGAACTGCAAGCCAAGTCTATGAGAAAAGCATACAAGTCATAGCCCAAGCAATGACTCATAACAGTGGGTCATAGTAGTCAAGTCCAAAATATCAAATACTGATTATGAAACCTCGGTTATGACTCATAGGTCACCCAATGAGTCATATCTGCGAGGCGTAATTTCTGCCAACTATATTTTCTATTTAATTTTTAGAGTGTTTTTGTAAATAGTATAAATAGAGAGACTATAAATATTTTTCAGATTCCATCACTTTGAATATTCTCTCTTAAATATTTCTAAGGTTTAGTGTATATTTCACTTTTTAATTTGAAGACCCATTTTCGGGGATTGAAAATCACATTGTACTCATTTTCCATTAATCCAAGCTTATGATTTTCAACTTCTCGGTGTTTTTTTTCCCTTCATATCTCTTGGGTAATCTCTCAACCATATCTCTCATATTCATTATTGTTGATTTTGCCTTAGTCATAAGTAGCTAAGCACCCACAACTTAGGATTGTGGGAACCATGAGTAGTTGACTTGAAATAACCTATTTGCGCATTTCTTTGATGGGCATTTTGCATGTATTGTTTATTTTCCTTCACTTTGATTGTTGGTTGGTGATGACCAACACCAAATTCTCTATTATCATGATACGACCAAGGTAGTGATGAATAGGTAAAAAAAAGTAGATGATAGGATTCGGTTGATGTGTTCTCATCTAATCAACCAAACCTAACCAAAGGGGGGGGTTGACTAGGACAATAGGTAACGATTAGTTAGCACACCTTGGTTGCCGACTAAGCTCCATGGTGACATTTGACATTCACCTTCACAAGAGGGCTGGAAGAACCTAAGTTATCATCTTGCATATGAATTCCTAATTAGAGTTATGTTTCCTAGGGTAATTGAGTCAACGAATCATGGGAAACACAATTCCTAAGTTGTCCCTCAATTTGATTGTCTTCTTGCATAAATAGCGTAGTGTTTATTTTTGTTCTTCATTTTGAAGCACAGCCCCCCCCTCTATTTTAGCGAATATAGTGATCAATGCTTGAAATAATTGTTTATGGATGAACTTAGTCAAGCCCTGTATTCCCTGTGGATTCGACCCTAACCTCTGGTTAGGTTTATACTTAACTACAACCACTTTACTGTTAGAGCATGGACATCAATAAGTATAATAACAACATGACATGTATGATCAATACTTGAAGTAAAACATGTTTGTATAGAACATATTACATGTGTAGGAAGAGACCATCATCATAGACAAAACAAACTATTACTTGAAATCCAAGGCATATAATCCTCTTGGAAGGTAATTGAGGTATCTACCCCTCAATTGGTAGATGGGCATAGCACCCCCCTTCCCCATTAAAGTGGCTAAGGTATATACCCCTAAACGTGGTAGGATAGGCATAGCACCCCTAATCAAAGGTGACAAGATATATACCCCTCAACATGGTAGATTGGCATAACACCCCTCCCCTCTCAAAGTGGTCAAGGTATATACCCCTCAAAATTGTAGATGGGGATAACACCCTCCCTATCAAAGTGGCCAAGGTATATACCCCTCAACATGCTAAATGGGCACATCACCCCCTCAACAAGGTATGGTAAACTTGCAACACTATAGATGCTTTTCATGAATTAAATACATACATAAAATCCCTTAAACATCATAGAGCCACTTAACTGATAAGCTATGCAATAGACCATCAATAACTCAAGAATCCTTAATACGACATTTTATCAAACACTTGGCAAGTGTATAATGCTAATTCAAAATCATGTCATACAAGAGTGAAATAATGTGAAAAAACTTAATATAAATTAACCAACCAACACATAGTAAAACCTTCATGCAAGATAGCTAGAAATCTCTTATCAAAGCTCATAATAGATTATAGTTTCATAGCTCAAACATGCATAGTCACAATAGACAAAATATCTCATAGTATAAGCTTGAAATAGGTAGACATATGGTTCCAATTAATATTTCATAAACCCTAACATAATTTGTAATCATATTATAATAAGTAATACCCATAAGAAACACAACTTGGAAATATGTAAATTTCATAAAAAGGAGGTTGCCCACCAAGGGTGAGAGTACCAAATGGTTAAAACCCATATACCTTAAATTTGGGGATTTTCTTGATGTAGTCTTGAATGAGAAATTGAAGCTTGAATGAAGATATTTAGATCCGTAATCAAGCTTGGGACACTTGAATTTGGATGAAATATTTACTTAAAGTGTTAGAGAGGGTTTTGAGTGATATAGAGTTGAAAAATGGCTAAGTGTACATGTTTTTATGCATAAAAGGACATGGGGCAAAGACCCTAATGCCTTGGGCCAAAACAAGAAAAATAAGGAAGTCACAAACAACTCCGCAACTGATCCACATCATGGACGCAATGCGGATGCACACTAGAAATTGAAAAGTTGGCGAAAATAAAATTTAGCTACGGGTCCTCTAAAATTTGGGTTATACTTATTTCTCACTCAATATTAACCCCTGATTAAGAATATGAAGTTGGATTTTCAATATCAGGTATGAATTTTGAGATATATCAAAATTACGATTATGGGTATTTTCGAGGAATATTTTCTGGAACTTTTGAGCCATTTCACAAAATGAGGTGGAAGCTAGTGATATATGAAAATAGGATAAAAATGTGTTTTGGGTACAAGAAAAATGATTAAATGCCTAATGAATGAGCTAAACAGAAAAATACTGTGAAAACAAAAGGCAATGAACTAATATTGAGAATAAGGCAACCAAAAAAGCTTGAAACAACAGAAGGGTAAAATGAAATGAAAAATGACAGTGTTGGTAGGGTAAAAATGTAGAAAAATTCAGTATCAAAGAGGGCCTTTAGTCAATGTATTCCCAAAAATATCATACCCAAGCCCCTGAGACTATGTTACAAGATAATAAAGTTCTAAAGTGATCCTAGTACAAGTAGTCAAAGGTTATAGACATGAGTATAGAGGCAAGCATATGATATTGAACATGATATTTGAATATCTTTTGTGAGAGTGAGTGATTTTGTGTAGTCCCAAGTATTGAGTCTGAAAATTTCATTATGAGTAAGATATGGGACTTCTTTTAGTGAGAGCACTTGTATTGCACTATTGATTTTCGACCAACTCAGTGATTATTGATTATTTATGATTGCCTTGCTTATCATCGTTACATAGTTCGGATGTGTTGGTCTGCATTAGTTTGCTTGGTAGCTATTTGATATACTTTTATGAGTGGTGTAAGTATCCGTGCTTGAGTTTGAAATTAGATGTTTCATTAGATTAAAGTCTGTGTGTTACTGTATTGCCTATGTACATTAAGTCTGTCGCTTGAGGACAAGCAACGATTTTAAGTTAAGGGTATTGATATATTGTCAAAATGCAACACTTTTGATGCTTAAAACTTGAAATTTTGTGAGTTCTCATAATGATGTTAGTAAATTTGATGTGTTTTTGTATTTGTTTTGCACGATTACAGGTTTGGCATTATTTTGGGCTATGTGTACAGGAATTAAAGTGTTTGTTATTCTACGATACCCTTTATGGGCTATGGAAGTTTCCAAGGGCCATAGAGTAGGTTTCGTAGCAAAATCCAGTGAAGGGGAGATTTTCTAAAGTTGAAACTATGAACATAAAGACGAGCCATAAAACATTGTACGAGTCATAGATATGGTGTCGTACCCTAAATATCAATAAGTGTAGAGTTGTTAAAAAGTCATCACACGAACCCCTTCACAGGCTGAATATAGATAGGTCTTATAGAAGCCAAACCCAGAATTAAAGACGAAGTCCATGAAACCCTGACTACGGGCTGTATAACTTTATATGGTCTGTAGAGATGCCCGTAGTGCCTGCCGACCTAGTTCTCCTATTTTGATTTGGCTTTGTATTTTAAATATTATAAATTGGTTGATTAGGTTACTTTCATAGAGAAGAGAGTAGAACATTCAGGAACAAGTGAGAAATATCGTGAGACACTTGGAGAATAATATTTTGTGATCTTAATTCATATTTGTGATTTCATTGAAGAGCATAGATTTTTTGTTCTTAATTTCATTCATGTAAGTGCTTAATTATGATATTCAATATCACGATTCTTACATCTACAATGATAATGAGAAGTTAACTCCACAACTACGGTTGTGGAAACTATGAAGGACTAACAAGATAAAACTAGATCATTCATAATTCTTGGAAAGTGTGCATGTATGGATTAATTAATTCTCTTCATTTTGATTGCTTTTTAATTGTGTCCGACATTAGAACTCGCCTAGTGTTACTGACTGGATCAAGATAGTAATAAATAGGAAAAAAGATTAATTAATAGGATTCGATTGATGTTTCTCGTCTAATCAACCAAACTGGATCAAGGAAAAGTTTTACTGGAATAATTTGCAAGGGTTAGTAATGTCACACTGCGGGGGATGGATCAAATCACATAGTGAAATTTACCTCTCACCTTGATCAAAGGGTTTGGTAAACTTAACTTACTGTTCTACATGCTACACACTAGAAAAGAATTCGATTATCTAGTAATATCAAGTTAAGGAATCATAGGGAGCACAATACCCTAGTTACTCTTCTTACTTATTGCACACACTTGACTTAGCTTAGTATTTCCTTCTAAAGTTTTATAAATCCCCCTCCTTTTGGGAGAAAAGTAGGTTAATCAACTCAAATTGCTTGAAATTTCTCTAAAGTCTACCATATTCCCCGTGGATTCAACCCTAACCTTTGTTAGGTTATATATCTTGACAATGACCGCTTTAACCTTCAAAAAGGATGTTTATCTTGGGCAACATAAATTACCTTATGCATATCTACAAGTTCACATTCATAATTACTTGAAAATTAGTGATGCCGACACTCCAATTAGGTTATCTTCTAATTATGTGAGATCGACTTTGTTTTTCTTTTCGCTATTGAGGGAAGAAAATATAAGGATAAAGTTAGATCCACTAAACACAATTACTTCTTCGGACAATTTGGCTCGTAAGTTCCTAATTAGATTTTTTCCCTTGGGGAAGACAACAAAGTTACGGAGTAAAATCTTGAGTTTCAAATAGAACTATGGAGAAAATTTGTACAAGCATAGGACAAGTTTAAATCTTTACTTATTAGTTGCCTTCACTATAATCAAACTAACAAGATGCTGGTCAACACCTTCATTAAAGGGTTAGAACCCAATGCCAAAATTTTTCTAGACTCTGTTACAGGTGGATAGGTTCTATAAAAGATACATCACGATCTCTATGCACTGTAAATCAAATATCTCAAGGAAATCCTGAGTG
>JAOTQJ010177263.1:0-65426 GCA_025642045.1 Solanum sejunctum
TGAGAAATGCAGTCCAACTATTGACCCATATAGTTGCTGGCCAAGGTCAAAGATAGGAAGGTCCAGTTATAGGTGCAAGTGGTGCTAATAGGGCAGCTGGCACAAGGATACATGACTTCCTTAATTTGGACCCTACATCCTTCACTGGGTCAGATCCTACCGAAGATCCCCAAGACTTTATTGATCAAATTCAATGTAATTTATATGTTATGCATGTGAGTAGTACAGAAGCTTTTGAGTTAGCGACATATCGGTTAAAAGGTGTGGCTATATTGTGTTATAAAGATTGGAAGCAATCTAAGGGTATAGATGCGCCTCCAACTACCTGGAAGGAGTTCAAAGAGGCATTTCTTGACCATTACTTGTCATTAAAGATCTGAGATGCTCGTGCAGATTAGTTCTTGAACCTCCACCAAAGGAATGTGAGTGTGAGGGAGTACAACCTTCAATTTAATTCCCTAGCCAGGTATGCTCCTTATGAAGTTGCTACTATGGCAGATAGAGTTCATCTATATGTGGATAGATTGAATACGTATCTTGTCAGAGACTGTACCATTGCTTCCTTGAATAAACACATGGATATAGCGAGAATGCAGGCTTTTGCACAGAAATTAGAGGATTAGAGGCAAAAGAGAAGGACACAAGAGTTAGAAAGGGTACAGTTCAACACGGGCAAGTCTACAGGGCAGTTTACACCACCACAAGAAGAGCTTAGGCCTCGGTTTCTTAATAGACCGCCTAGGAAATCATCCACTTACTCTACAGCCACCGCTCCACCACAACTTCAGGGGTCTAGGAAAAATTAGTTTGGTCTAAGAAGTGAAGGGCAATGTGCTCGAACAACGGGATATTCAGCAAGCCATCAAATGACCCCTATGCAGTTTTATAAATAATATGGAAGAAGTTATTTAGGTATATGTCATGTTAGGACAAACACTTGTTATTAGTGTGGTGCGCTAGGGCATTTGATGAGAGATTGCCCAAGTAGACGTATGGGTAATATAACACAACCTACTGGATTAGTTGTTGCATCATCATCGTCAGTTACTCCATTAAGTAAGGGTAGAAAAGCACCTATAGGTTGTGGCAGAGGTGTAGGAGGGGCAACTAGCTCTAGTGGAGTCTAGAATCGCACTTATGCTCTGGGGAGTCGGCAAAATTTGGAAGTTTCACTTGATATGGTCACAGGTACATTATCCATCTTTTTACATAAGGTATAGGCATTAATTAACCCTGGCTATACACTATCATGCATTACCTAGTAGTTGCTGGGAAGCTTAAGAGAACACTCAAATTATTAAGCAAACCATTTGAAGTGTCCATACCAACCGGTAAATCTATTATGGCTAGAAGGGTTTATTATGACTATGTAGTAACTATTTGTGACTGTGACATATTGTCTAATCTTATTGAGCTAAAAATGGTAGAATTTGATGTTATAATGGGTACGGAATGGTTAGCTTCTTGGTATGCCACCCTGGATTGCCGAACTAAGAGAGTGTACTTCCACTTTCCAAATGAGGTAGTTCTTGAATGGGAAGGTAATGTTGGGGAACCAAAGAGTAAATTTATATCTTATTTTAAGTCCAAAGAAATGATATCTAAAGGGTATATATGTCATTTAGTTAGAGTGAGGGATATAGAGGCAGAATCACCAACCCCCGTAGTGAATGAATTTGTTAATGTGTTTCCTGAAGAACTTCCAGTCTTACCTCCAGAACGAGAAGTAAATTTTGGTATTAACTAACTTCCAGGTACTCAACCTATTTCCATCCTTCCATATGGAATGGCCCTGGTAGAATTGCGTGAATTAAAAGAGCAGTTACAAGACTTATTGAAGAAGGGTTTTATAAAACCTAGTGTGTCCCTTTGGGGTGCACGAGTGTTATTTATACAAAAAAAAGTATGGCACCTTGAGAATGTGTATAAACCATCGACAATTGAATAGGGTTACAATTAAGAATAAATACCTCCTACCCAGGATTAATGATTTATTTGATCAGTTACAAGGTGCCAAATTCTTTTCAAAAATTGATTTGAGATCACGGTATCACCAAGTGAGGGTGAAGGAGAAAGATATACCTAATAATGATTTCAGAACATACTATGGTCACTTTGAATTTCTTGTTATATCATTTGGGCTAACGAATGCACCAACAGTTTTTATGGATCTGATGAATAGGGTATTCAAGCCATTTTTGGAAGTGTTCGTGATAGTATTTATAGATGACATTTTGGTATATTCAAGATCAAAAGAGGACCACGCAAATTACTTAAGACAAGTTTTACAGGTTCTTCGTGATAGACCATATGCCAAATTTTCTAAATGTGAATTTTGGCTAAACTCAGTGGCATTTTTGGGTCATGTTGTATCCGATGAGGAAATAAGGGTTGATTCCAAAAAGATAGAGTCTGTGAAAGATTGGCCATGGCTAATGACACCTACAGAAGTTCAGAGCTTCCTAGGGTTGGTAGGTTATTACAGAAGGTTTATTGAAGGTTTTTCTTCTATTTTTGCACCTCTAACAAAGTTGACACATAAGGGAACCAAGTTCCAATGGAATAATGCATATGAAAAGAGCTTTTATGAGCTAAAAAATAGGCTAACTTCTGCACCTATGCTAGTACTTCCAGAAGGCACCGAGGGGTATGCAATATATTATGATGCTTCAAGAATTAGCTTAGGGTGTGTGCTGACATAGCATGGTAGGGTAATTGCTAATGCATCTAGACAACTTCTACCACATGAGAAAAACTACCCAACTCATGATCTTGAGCTAGCAACTATTGTATTTGCTTTTGAAAATATGGCACCATTATTTGTTTCGGGTTCACATTGACATATATATTGATCATAAGAGCCTGCAATACATCTTTAAGCAGAAAGACCTAAACTTAAGATATTGGAGATGGCTGGAGCTAATAAATGATTATGACATTGATATACTTTACCACCCAGGGAAAGCAAATGTGGTAGTCGATGCTCTGAGTCATAAGGCAATCAGGAATACTGATGACCAGGTCATGGTAAGTCGAGGAGTGGCTAAGGATCTATGACAACTAGCTAGTTTAGGAGTTCGCCTTCTTGATACTCCAAAAGAAGGGGTTATTGTACATAATGCAACAACGTCTTCATTCGTAATAGTGGTGAAATCAAAACAATTTGAGGATCCTATTTTACGATGACTTAAGAACAAGGTAAGTCAGGGTACGATAAAGGGCATTGAACTTACACAAAATGAAGTACTTTATTTCCAATATAGATTATGTTTGCTTGATATAAATGTACTAAGGAAAAGGATAATGGAAGAAGCCCATCACTCCAAATATTTCATCCATCCAGGATCAACTAAGATGTATCGTGGCCTAAAGGGAATGTTTTGGTGGGGAAGCATGGAAAAGGACCTTGCAAAATTTGCGGATCAATGTCCAAATTGCCAACAAGTGAAATTAGAATACCAAAAGCTAGGAGGTTATATGCAGCGTATAGAGCTTCCAACATGGAAGTAGGATATGATCAATATGGATTTTGTTAACGGGTTGCCTTGCTCATTTCAGAAGTTTGACTCTATATAGGTAATAGTTATAGACTCACAAAGTCAGCACACTTCTCGCCAGTCAGGAGTGATTATATATCTAAAGAGTATGCCAAGCTATACCTCAAAGAGATAGTTAGGCTACATGGAGTCCCAGTCTCCATTATATCTAACTGAGGAGCTCAATTCACTGCAAAGTTTTAGAAGTCCTCCCAAAGGAGTTTAGGGACACAAGTGAATTTGAGTACAACATTCCACCCTTAAACAAATAGTCAAGCAGAATGCACCATTCAGACATGTGAATATATGTAGTGAGCTTGTGTACTAGACTTTAAAGGTAGTTGGGTGGATCACTTGCCACTTATTGAATTTGCCCATAATAATAGCTACCACTCAAGTATCAAGATGGCACATTATGAAGCTTTGTATGGAAGGAACTGTAGGTCGCTGACTGGAGGTTTTGTAGTGGGAGAAACCATATTGCTTGGGTCTGATCAAGTAAAAGAAGCCATGGAAAAAGTTAAGGTAATACAACAAAGGCTAGAAACAGCCCAAAGACATCACAAATTATATGTGGATGCTAGAAGGAGAGGACTGGAATTCTCAGTAGGGGATTGGGTATTTTTATATGTGTCTCCAACGAAAGGGGTTATGAGATTTGATAGGAAAGAAAAACTGAACCAGTGTTACATAGGGCCATATGAAATTATTAAGAAAATCGTGTAGGTTAGATATGAACTCGAGCTACCTTAAGAGCTTTTAAGAGTTTATCTAATTTTCATGTCTCAATGCATTGAAAATAGATAGGTGACCCATCCTATATCACTCCCATTGAGGATGTGCAGGTTAAAGAAGATCCCAAATATGAAAAGGTACTTGCTGATATTCTAGATCGTTAAGTTAAGAAGCTAAGGAGTAAAGAAATTGCTTCAGTAAAAGTAATTTGGAGAAACTAGCAAGCAGAAGAAATAACATAGAAGGCTAAGGATGCAATGAAATCAAAATACCCTTACTTATTTGAAGCTAAAGAGGGAGTCCATTATTCAGAATTGGGACACTAATAGGTACATGTGATTGAATACATAGTGTGTTGTCAAAAGTTTGTGTAAGTAATGGTTTAAACTTGTCTTAACATTAGAGGGTGAACGTTGCTAGGGGGGAGGATGTAACACCTCACATCTTCCAATACTAGTACTATGCAAATGAAACATGATATAGTTCAGTCAAATTAGTGCCCATTCCTAAAAGTGCTTGAATCTCAAATTATAGGGCGATATATATATCTAATGCTGAAGAGGGTCGAGTGTAAATAAGTTTTAAGTCAAATTGAGGTGATCACTACCTTAAACGAAGTGAAGAAGTGAGTTACTTATAGGACTTACAAAGTTAGCAGGTGAGTCACCTACTTGCTTAGCTTAAAGTTGCTAGCTAAATGGAGACAAGGGCCGATGTCGAATTTGTCCAAGTTCGATAGTGAATAAGCTCTATGTTAATAGTGTAACTTTAGCAAATATTTTACCATAGTAAATGGAAAATACTTATAGCCCAAGATGAATAATAAAAGGACCCAAGTATATCACAATCCACTTCGCTAATTGGGCCCAAACTAAGTGAAGAGAAATTATGAAAATGCACAGCCAAGGACCATCAACTTTGAGACCCATCTATGCCCAAGTGTAAGGACCAAGCTAATGCCGCACTAGCTTATTAATATATGGTAATATGTGGTCAAAAACTCAAGAGAACGTTGGTCAAAGAGAGCCTTTAAAAGGGCTAAAAAAATCCCCTTAAATTATTTCACTTTGGAATAAAGTTTCAGCTTCCTAAAGACTCTTCTTTTCCTCTTTACTTCACTTTACAAGGCAGCCAATACAACCCTCTAGGGTTCTTGAAGGAAACCTGAATCTTGAAGGCTAAGGTAAGTGGAAATATCCATGTATTAGATATACTTATCCCATGACAAACAAGAAATATATGCTAGTTGTGCTTTCTGAAATTATTGGACAACATGTGTTCCAAAAGTTGTTTTACATTTTTCTAGTTTATTTGGAAGCTTTTCTCTTTTCGGTTGGATTGATTATAAAGGGAGGCTGCTGTTCTTAATGAGTATTGGTTCAATAATGATGTATAATGGATTTTGCACCATTTTTTAAGTCCGGAAAAGTTAGTTCTTGTGTGATATCGTAATTGTGCTAGTAATAGGAACTTGTGGGCTAATTGATTGAGGACTATGGCTTCACGTCCTCCACTTATTTTTAGTAGTTTTGTATGTCTATATGGTTGGGACAATTCGGTTTTAAAGTTGGGACAAGTTTGGAATTGTCGACGTCAAAATGTAACTAAGGGATGTAATATCATGCTGCCTAATTGTATGTTGCATAGAATTATTATGTGTTGTGCTTTGCAGGCTGTTATAAGACTATTATGGCACTAAAACAGGATGCAAATGAGAATGTGAATTAGAAAATATAATTAGAGGTGAAAAGGTTGAAAAAATACGCTCGGATTTATAATTATACATATATGATAATGTGAATTAGAAAATATAATTAGAGGAAAGGTTAAAAGAATGCGCTCGGGTTTACAATTATATGTTTGCTACCCGTGTGTTGTCTTTTTATGAGATTAGGCTGCCCAGATGCATCTATTGGCTGCTAATGCTAGTTTTATCACCTACTATATTGTAAATAAATATTTGGAGGAAGGGAAGGTTATCTCGAGGTAATAGCGAGGTCGTACAACGAGGTATGTAAGGCTACTTGATTTCGTATGATTTGACATGAAACATAGATCCCTCCTTGGAACATAAAGGCACTTACTAACTCCAACACAACTATTAACCGTGTCTCAACTCTCTCACATGTTAATATGCTCCAACATACAGTCACCTTCAAGTCTGCATACATACTTGGATACGAAGATACACGAGTTCGTTCTACTAAATAAAGTTCATGTGTTGTTCTATCTCGTATGCATCTCATTATTTGGGTAACTTACTCCTTTCCTTATGGTGTTATTGTTTGTGAATATTTATATTTGATATGTTCTACCTACAGTACTATAGCTCCAATATTACAACCACCAAAAGAATTATTCCAAAGGTAATTGAAAGATAAATAAAAGTATATTGCTTAGTGATGAGTAGTAACTTGAGGGGTGGAAGAATTACCTAGCCAGGGTCAATCCTATCATGGGGGTAGCCCAAGGGGTGAAAGGAAAAGCCAAGCTAGGGCCGATCCTGATATAGATTTACCACTAATCAGTTGGTTATTTGTATTACATGTTGTGCACAGATTATACAGTAAAGGTAATATAATAAAAATAATATAAAATATATAATCCCACAGTATAAATAAGAGGTGGGACTAACAATTATCATTGGCAGAGTTCGCATACAACAACAGTTATTACTCCAGCATTTCGATATCAACATTTGATATATTGTATGGCTGAAGGTGTAGATCACCAATCAAATTGTTCAATTTAGAGTCGGCAGAGGTGTTAGGTGTTAATTTGATCATAAATTCCATAGTTCGAGTCCGACTAATTCAGAGTCGAATTTTGACAGCTTTGAAATGCCAAAAGACCTATGGTAACTAGAGGATTAGACCTCTTAAGTTCTCTATTGGGGATAGTATTTGGCTAAAATTTTCACACATGAAGGGCTGTGATGAGATTCGAGAGAGGGGTAAGATCAATCCTAGATTCATTGGCCTATTTGACATTTTTAGGAGAGTTAGTGAGGTGGTCTTGCCACCGAGATTATCTATGGTTTATCCTATTTTCCATGTCTCCATGATCTGCTGGTATATGCTACATAAGTCCCATGTGATCTCTTAAGATTCAATTGAGTTGGGTCCAAATTTGTCATTTGAGGAGGAGCTGGTAGCTATATTGGACAAAAAGGTTGGAGGTTGAGGTCCAAGTGTATACCTTTAGTGAAAGTTCAGTGGTGACATTGAACAGCTAAGGAGGCTACTTGGGAGTCAGAGTCAGATATGCAGACCAGATACCTTATCCTTTTTAAAGCTTTATGTAATTCTTTTCCTTTATGTTTGAGGATGAATATTATTTTGAGTGACGAATGATGTAATGACTTTGTTAGTTATCTTTGACCTTATCTATGAAAATAACTATTTTTCCATTTCATACATTTCTTTTGACCTATTTTGAACTATCTGTATTATTAGAACTGAAATCCTGAGTTTTAAAAGTTAAAAATATAAGTTTCAGCATTTTTGGAAGCTTAGGTTGTTGATAAAGTAAGTTTTTGTACCATTTGAAGTCTAGGGGATCAGATAAGAAATTCATCAATTTCATTAGCTCTCAAAAATAGAATCTGGTCTAGGAGAAGTTGTAGAACTAAGTTTGGAGATGAAATGACGCTTTTAGACGCAAAGTTGTGTTTGTAGTTATTTCTCGAGCCAAAGTTTATATTTGGTCAACATTCAGAGTTTGAAGCTAGATCAAAATTTTAGTAGTTCTAGTAGTTTCAGATGGTGAAAATAACTGTAAAAATGGTCTCGTCATAATTTTTGGAGTCGTCGAGGATAGTTTTGGTATTTTGAGTTTTGAACTAGATTCTTTAACCTATATTGGTAATTGTGTCGAGAAGACCTCAAAATCCAATTTTGATCATTTTGTTGAGTTCCATCACCATTTCTAGTATGGATGCATGTCTATTTTGTGAAATTTTTATTCCGAATGAAACCCAATGGGTTCGTATCAAGGTTTGATGATGGTTGTTGCATATGGTTTCTAATGCAGTTAAAACCCTTCCCAAAGGTGTTGATCATCCCATCTACATGCTCAAGACTGGGTCTCCATGTTTGCGGAGGGTAGCTATCTTCGGCTCTCCATTTGCGGGCCCCGATCTCTAGTTCGTGGAGGACTTCATTGTCCAGTGCTCTATATTTGCAAAGTACATTTTTGTCTATTCGGTAAGTAAATTTGAAAACCTCCATTTTTACTTCATTTTCAATTATTTCAAGCTATTGGGGTAATTTTTGATAAAGGTTTTTGAGGAATTATTTTGGGTAAGTGTTTCTAACATCGTTTTGATTAGTTTTCCTGATTTTCATCTTGAGTTTCATTATTTTGAATGTCAAAAAATTAGGGATTTTCAATGTATGATTTGAAAACTTTAATCGATGATTTCTACCTTGATTTAAACTCAATTATAGTGGGATTTGTACCCACGAATGGTGAAGACACGAAATTAGGGCTGACCATGACACAATGAATGTAACACTCGAAGGCATTCCATCCAAGCCTTGTGTTCATGTCATAAGTATTTATAAGGTAAAATAAGCGTAGATAAAGGAATAAGCAAGTGGAAGTTTACCAAAGTAAAAGTCATAGTTCCCTTAGGGGAATATACATCAATCCTTTAAATCTAATTCATACCTCTACATTATAGATCTTAGCGGGACTAGCACATAGCTCACTAACTCACCCTCAAGACATACATTGAAGAATGAAAATGATAAATTCTCAACATAAAGAAAACATCATAGGGCTGGTTCACGAGGTGTGGCAATACACCAACAAAGTGAGGATATTGTTTAGCATAACTCTTTTATGATTTCAATAGAAGAAATGAATTTTTAAAATTTTCTTATGTTGAACTTGTAGATTTCTTATCTATCAAAAATAACAAAGATCTTTTATGACATTTGAATGAACACTAGTAAAAGTATATATTTTGAAAATATCATGAATTAACTAACATAATCAGAACAAAAAAAAATAGAGAAGAAGAAAAATAAACAAGGATTTAATGAGGTTTGGCGAGAGTTTTGCACTATGAAAGAAAAGAAGAAGTTTACAATGATTTAGAATCTTCAACTAAATACCCTTTATATAGACCTCAATTAATCTGAAATCCATAAGAGAAAGGTTTTCCTAGTCTAAAAAGGACAATATCTTCCTTTCTCAAATCTATTAGGTCAAGGGTTTCCTACACCAGTAGGAATTATGAGTTTCCTAAAATATACAAGGAACAAATTCAAGACATTATCAATAAATAATTAACAAATCTTCTCCTTGGATTGAACTTTCTTCATCAATTGAAATAACGTCTCCATCTTGCTATCAACTCTTCAAAGGGCTTAGTGAGTACTACATACACCAATCAAGTCTAGACAATGTCTAAACTTATTGGTCTAGACTGCCTTTGATGATCATATCTGCTAGATTATCATGTGCAGATACTTTCATCACATTAACAAGCTCTTTATATATAATATCCTGAATAAAATGATGTCTAAATGTCATTTGATCCCTTTATAATGAATCAAGCTTCCACATTTTTCTCTTTTATAGAGACAATATCTTCACTCATAGCACCAGTCCATTGATCTTATTTTGAACTAAATAGCTTCTTTATCATTATTAGGCTATAATGACCCCTAGTTTAGGAGCCTAAGAGTGTAGAATGACCTTAATCAAGTTAATAAGGGTGGCTTATGGCCTGTAGGAGGAGTTACAACCCATAAGTTTGGCCCTCAAATATGAATGTCAGGAAAGGGAAAAAGTTTTCAATATGTAGGTCCTTATGAGATTGTTGAGCAGGTTAGGGATGTGGAAGATAAATTGGATTTGCCTCCAGATTTAAGTTCTATTCACCTAATTTTCCATGTGTTTATGTTGAGAAAATTAATTGGTGAGCCTAGTACAATTGTGCCTTTGGAAGATGTTGAGGTTAAGGAGAACTTGACCTATGAAAAAGTCCCGTTTGAGATTTTGGATAGGAAAATTGAAAGGCTTCACAAAAATAATATTGCTTTGGTTTAAGTGCTTTGGAGGAACCAATATGTTAAAAGTGCTATGTTAGAAGTGAAATCAAGTATGATGCGACGATACCTCTATCCTTTCCAATTTACTCAAGACTATGGTAGCAGGTTCTTCCTATTCTCAATGGTCTTAGTTCTTTCACTCTTGAGTTTTATGATTTGACATTTACATGTGCATAAAAATAAATTAAAGATTATTTTTGAATGATCTAAAGATGTTTGATATGAGTTTTAATGAATTTATGATTATCAAGTAATGAAATATATGCATTGTATCTTATGTTTTGATATTTCGTGTTCTAATTCAAGCCTTTCAAGCCTTGTTCTAGTACATTCGAGGATGAATGTTCCCAAGGGGGAGTTATGTAAGGAGACAGAATTTATACAACCTTAACAGAGCTTAGGAATTTGGTTTTGTAAAGTTTTGGACCAATGTTATGCTTCATGGAAGCCTTCACGGTCTGTGTGAGGGTATACGAACCGTGTGGAGGCTCTTTCAAGTGGCGCTTAGCCTTGTGTGGGATGTGTGAGCTTTAATATACAAGTTTGAGACCAAGGCATACCACACATGAACCCCACACGATCCATCGGAGGTTTCAAGTTTTATGGTTGATTGTATAGGTAGCCTTAGCATTAACAATCCACATTTTGGCCAAGACATTTCACATAGGGACCCTCTCATGGAGCATATAGTCCTTCACAATCCTTGAGGCTCTCCATATAGGCCTCGCAATAAAAATTTTCTATGTATGGGATCAATATCTTAGAACTTCATTGATGGTGAATTTTTCTAAAGTAAAGCTTTACGGGACACAGTCCGTGGACCTCTCATGTGTCATGAATCCCTCAGTATAGGTATTGGTGTGCAATTTTTCAAAGTATGGAATGTTCAGGCTCAAGCTAATGGCACTTTCAAGCCCTCAACTCAAGCTTATTTATGTGGTATAGGGTCTTCATGGGCCTTCTTTATCAAGCTAAGTTCAAAGGAATTCCATTGGCAAAGCTTTTCACAATAACCTACAAAAGGGTCAACTTCAAATGGTCATATCTCTTATCGCTAAATGAACTAGGTGGCCCATGACATAAGAAATTTAAGTTCTTTGAATTAACTTTCCAATATATTCGATTTTACCTAATTTTGAGTTCAGATAGAGAAGTTATGCCATTTTTGTAAAGCTCATCTATGTAGACTTTCCCATGATTTGGCTAATTATAGTCCCTGGGAGGAGGGTTCACGATCTTTGTGACCTTGTACGGACTGTGAGACCTTCTCTGGGACCCACAGTAAGAAATTCTATTCCACTTCATTGATGATTTTTGTTTGTAATTATGGCTACTTCTAAGGGACTTTTGCGACTTCATATGTTATCCTAAGACATTAAAATGACCAAAACTCTTCGTCCCTTACATAAATTTATTCTCACACTTAGAATTATTCAAATTCTCTCACACTTAGGTTTGGAGCATAAAGAAGGGTCTTCTTCTTCATCAAATTTCTTCCTATTTATTATTGGTTAGCTAAGGTATGTGGGATTGATTTTTGGTCCCTTTCAACCCAGAAGACCCTAACTCTTTTACACTTGATTTATGTAATTTTAACTTACTTTAAATGTGGGTTTTTCAAATTATTGTTAATTAAATTCAATTAAAGTATGGGCTATATTTTACTAATGACTTTAAGTTAATTTAAGTCCTAATATATAGAATTGTAAAATTATTATGAAGATTAGAATATGCATTGTATCTTTAAAGTTTGACTTGAGGATGGATAATATAAATTGTGATTTTAATGGGGACTTTACTTATGGATTTACTTGAATTTCATATTGTATTGTTGATTTTAGATTGAATACATGTTGCCCATGCTAATTTCACATCATTCATTGGTATATGCATTCATAAGCATTGGATTTTATGAATATTATGAAGTGGGTTAAGCCCAATTAAATTTATGTATATAATTTTGATAAACAAATATAGTTAGGTCAAGAATTTGATCACATAAATGTCTGTGATATGGCTCTTTGAGCAACTACCGATATTTACACCATTTTTATATATGTGTATGGGCTATTTCTATGCATGAAGCTTTGATTTGAATTATGATATAGCTGGTGGCCTAAGTATAAATCATTATGAAGAATGTTTTGCTTTTAAGCCTAAGCATGCATTGGAAATGATTCAATAAGACTTGCATCTCTTTTGAAAGCATGTATATGTATATGTATTCTTGTGGGATAACGACTTAGCACCGAGAGGACCTTGAGATTGGAGGCTCATACCGTTAGTTGAGTCATGACCCACTAGAAGTAAATCTCATTGTCTATAACTATGTGCCAACCATAGGTATATGTTTATGAAAATTCGACCCAAAATAGGGGTACCCGTAAGGATGGTTAACTCTCCAAAATAGGGGTGCCCATAAGGAGGAGTATGATATGATATGAAAAACCTATCCAAAATAAGGGTACCTGTAAGGACGGTTAACTCTCTAAAATAGGGGTTCCCATAAGGAAAAGTATGATATGATATGAAAATCCTATCCAAAATAAGGTTGCCCATACGGAAGGTTACTTCTCCAAAATAGGGGTGCCTGTAAGGAGAAGTATGGTTTACCTTCGGCAAGTAGACCACCTCTTCATCGATGCAGGTATTACATCAAAATTCAAAGTAATAGCTCTCTTGGTTTTACATATGTTGGTTGAAGTCACATCCTCACTATATCTGAGCATTATGGCATTTCATGCATCATGGATTTTATGACATATTGTTATATTACTTGCTTTATATCTCTTTCTATATTATGTGTCCTTGTCACCTAACATAGAATGCAAGTTCTATAGGTCATATGCATTGCATGCATGCATACTTAGTACATTCAAATGTACTAACACATACTTTTTGCCTACATGATCTAACCATGTAGGGACTAGAGACTACATTCATCCACCGTTTGACGGATAGTCAGATTTGAGAAAGTTGTTGTGGTGAGTCCTATCTTCCAAGTACAAGACACCATTCACATACCTTATTATGATTTCTCTTATGTTATTTACTATGAGGGTGAGCCCGGGACATGTCTTGGCCCCCGGCCTATTCTATGATTAGAGGGATTGTTAGACATCATGTAAACTCTTGTATAGTTATTTGCTATGTCTTGCTATTTGGAGATGATGCTTATAGCTATATATTGGATATGGTAACTATGATGTGATTATGAGTGTTATGACATGTGATTATGTTATGATGTTAAAATGTGGAATATCGAGAGTCCCGTATTGCCCCCATAGAGTCAGTCATACGTACCCGCCCTTTAGCCTTTATATGCTATGTGTTATATGAATCCATGTTAATCCTTATCCCTATATCATCCTCATAGCGTGAGTCCTTCTTTCCTATACCTTAGAATTATGTGTTTACTATTTTTGTATGCTTCCAAACTGATTATGTAAAAATGGATACTTTCAGACTTATTTGGGGACTCTTGGGTTCCCATTAGCTACGTCACTCCTAGACCCAAGGTTCAGGACATGACATGGATGCTATGGGGATTATTTGGGGACACTTTGGTTTCCATTCACTATGTCACTCCTCAACCCTAGGACCAGGTCGTGACAAGCATGGTATTATAGTATTAGGTTTATAAATAATCTTTGGAGTCTAACATGCCACGTCGAATACAGTCATATTCATGGGTGTGAAGTGCACCATACCTATGAGTGGGAGGTTATGATGGTATTTTAGGAACTATCCCATTTTTTTCATTTCAAATGTCATGCTTTGGACCATGTCTTAAGAATTCATAACTTTGACAAAACTCTTGATGCCTTATAGAAGATGCCTCCAAGAAAACCCCTCCACCAAGACAGGCCCCGATTAATGAGGACCAAGTCCCTAAAAAGCCCATGGGGAGTCAAATGCTCAAGATAAATTGTGGACTGCCTTTGCCAGTCTTTCACAAGTGGTGAACAACTAGGCTAGGTAGGCCAATCCTGCTTCTATTTCTCCCACTTTGACTGCTAGAATAAGAGATTTTACTTGAATGAATCCTCCAGAGTTTTATGGGTCAAAAGTTATTGAGGATGCCCAATTTTTCATTTATGAATGCTCTAAGGTGTTGACTATAATAGGGATGACTTCAAAAGAGATAGGTGAACTAGCTACCTCTGAGTTGAAGGATGTGGCTCATGTTTGGTACACCCAATAGTTGTTGGAGAGGATTGGTGATGATGGGGCTAGTTGGGTAGAATTTAACTTTGTCTTTCTGGACTATTTCTTTCCTCCTGATCTCAAGGAGGCCAAAATAAAAAACTTTATCAATCTCAAGTAAGGTGGTATGAGTGTGAGGGGATATTCCCTTAAATTTACAAAACTCTTAAAGTATGCTCCTATACTAGTGGCTGATGCTTGTGCAATAATGCACAAGTTTATTCCTGAGATCTCTGATTTAATGTGAAAGAATATCATATGGTTATGCTTATTCATGATATGGACATCTCTAGGCTTATAACTTATGCTGAATAGATTGAAGGGCAAAAGCTCAAGGAGAAAAGGGTGAATGATTCCAAGAGAGCCTGTTATGATGGTGGATTCTCCGATTCTAAGAGTGGTGCTAGATATCATCGCTTCTATAAGGGACAAGGTTCAAATGAAAAAATTGTCAATACTAGAGTTCCTCCATCCAAGGCGCATTTTGGAGGTTAGCCAATGTCCCCTCAGTAGACAATGTGTGGGAAACATCACTCAAGTACATGCTTGAGTGAATAAGATGCTTGGTTTGGGTGAAGTGACATGGGCCACAAGGTTAATAAGTGTCATAATGCTGCCAAGAAGGGTCAGGGTGAAGTGTCCAAAGATGATCAAGGACAACAAAGAGATCCACAAGCTCTGTATCCAGAAATAACAGGTTTTATGCTTTGCATGTTAGACAGGAAGTAGAGGAAACTTTTGATATAGTAACTTGTATGTTAAAAGTCCTTGATTTTGATGCTTATGCTTTGCTTGATCCTAGTGCAAATTTATCTTTTTTCACTGATCTTTTTGCTTTAAAGTTAGGTTTGAATCCAAAAATCTTAACAGAGCCCATACTCTCATGTGCGAGTCTATTGTGGCCCAAAGAGTCTATCGAGGTTTTCCAATCTCTGTCTTACATAAAGTCTCTCTGTGTGATCTTATGGAACATGAGATATTTGATTTTGATATTATTCTAGTGTAGATTAGTTTCATGCATCATATGCATCTATAAATTGTAGAACTTGGAAAGTCGAATTCCAGTTTCCAGGTGAGCCCATTCTTGAGTGGAAGGGTAGTGATTCTGCTATTAAAGGTCGATTTATCTTTTATCTCAATGCTCACATGATTATTTCTAAAGCGTAAATCAAACATATTTGGAGGATTATAGATGTGGATCCCGAGACACCTCCTCTTGAGTAAGTTCTGGTGGTTAATGAGTTTTTAGATTTTTTCTAGAAGATTTTTTCCAATATTCCTCCCAAAAGAGAAGTAGACTTTGACATAGATCTCATTTTGGATACTCAGCTTTTTCCCATTCCTACTTACCACGTGGCACTAGATAAATTAAAAAAGTACAAGGATCAGTTGAAGGATCTATTAGAGAAAGGCTTTAGTAGACAAAGTATATCACCATGGGGTGCTCCTATGTTATTCGTTACAAAGAAAGATGGGTCACTTTGGATGTGCATTGACTATAGACAATTGAATAAAGTTATAATAAAGAATAAATATTTGTTACCAAGGATCGATGACTTTTTTGATCAACTTCAAGGGGCTACCCACTTCTCAAAGATTGACCTTCATTACAGTTACCATCAGATGAAGATAAGAGAGTGTGATATTCCTAAAATAGCTTTCTGAACTAGGTATGGGCATTTTGAATTTGTGGTAATATCATTTGGTTTGATTAGTGCTCTAGTTGTGTTTATAGATCTTTTGAATTAGGTGTTCAAGCCATTTCGCAATAGCTTTATGGTTATCGTCATCGATGATATTCTGATTTATCCCTGAAGTGAGCAGGAGCACATAGATAACTTGAGATTGGTTCTCCAAACTTAGAAGGAGAAGTAATTGTTTTGCCAATTTCAATAAATGTGAGTTTTTGTTGGATGAAGTAGCTTTTCTTGGTCATGTGGTATCTGGTGATGGCATTAAGGTGGATCCAAAGAAGACTAAGGTCGTGAAAAATTGGCCTAGACCATTGACTCCTTTAGATATTCATAGTTTTCTTGGATTGGATGGTTCTTATAGAAGTTTTGTTCCAAGTTTATCATCCATTGAATCTCCATTGACTAAGTTGACTCAATAAAAGGCCAAGTTTATATAGCCAGATGAGTGTCAGAAGAGTTCTCCGACTTTGAAAGATCGACTTACATCAGCTCCTATTTTGACTTTATCAGATGGCTTAGATTGTTTTGTGTTGTATTTTGATGCTTATTAGATTTGGTTGGTTATATTCTCATATAACATGGTAAGGTGATAGATTATGCATCAAGGCAACTAAAGGTGCATAAACAAGATTATCCAACTCATGATCTTTAGATGGCGACTATGGTGCTTGCTTTGAAAATCTGAAGACATTATTTATATGGGTTTCATGTTGATATATTCACTGATCACAAGAGTTTGCAATTTGCGTTCACCTAAAGAGATCTTAATTTGATGTAAAGAAGGAGGTAGAAATTTCTGAAAGATTATGATAGGAGTGTTTAATATCATCCCGGCAAGGCAAATTTTCTAGCCGATGCTCTTAGTAGCTTTCTCAAGATATCCAACATTATAGTTCTATAACTACTATGTCCTTAGATGAGAAGCGCGAAGACCCAGGTGCTTTTATCATACCTTGTACCATTGGAGATGCCGAGTTTGCGAGGGAACTTTTTTACTTTGGCACCAGTATCAATCTGATGCCCCTTGCCGTCTACAAGAAGATTTGATTGGGAGCCCCTACTCTAACTAGCATGCAGTTATTGATGGCAAATCGCATGGTGAAGAAGCCTATGGGGATACTTTATGATGTGTTGGTGAAAGTGGAAAAATTTTGTATTCCCTATAGACTTTGTGATCCTTGTTTGTAAAGTTGATTTTGAAATTCCTATTCTCTTGGGAAGACCTTTCTTAGCTACTAAATGCACCTTAGTGGATATGGAGAAGGGTCTTCTCAAGTTCAGATTTAGGAAAGATGAGGTCGTGTTCAACATGTGCCAGCAAGCAAGGAAAGACAATGATGTGAGAGTGGTTTCTGTTATGAATATTATTGATGATACTGAGCCAGAATTACCACTTAAAGTAAGATTGAGTGTTGACACTTTTGAGGCAATGTTGCTGAGTTTCGATAGTGAAGAGTTCCCAGACTATGAGGAGATAGTGAATTCTCTAGGGGCTTCTTATGGTCCTAGGCACCAAATTAAGCAAGAGATAGATTTGCAGAATCAAGAATCACCACCCACGAAGGCCCCCATAGAAGGCCCACCAATGTTATAATTGAAGGCCCTTCCATTACATATATGATATGCATTTTTCGAAGACAAAAACACTTTGCTTGTTATAATAGCTGCAGATTTTAGTGATGAGCAAGTAGATGCCCTAGTAATGGTGCTCAAACAATTTAAGAAGGCCATCGGATGGACGATTACTGACATCATTAGTATCCCTCTCGGGGGTATTTACATAACAAATATAGTTGGTCAAGGACTACAATTCAAGTATTGAGCACCAAAGTGCCTTAACCCCTCCAAAGTGCACCAGAGTATCCTACCGGATTGCTGATAGTGAGTAGGTGAGCTCGGTACCGTGCATTCCAAAGAAAAAGGGTATCACAGTGGTACCTAATGCTAATAATGAGTTGATCCTAATGCATCCAGTGTAAGTGCTTATGAAAAGTGGGTCTAGCCCATTTAAATTAAGTGACCAATAACAGTACCCAACCCAATCCCTATTAAGTTACTTCATCCCTAAGCCCTATTAAGCACTTAGTGAAAAGATAGATAGATAGATAGATAGATAGAGAGTGTGAAGAAAGGAGGTGGCTAAAATCAAGTACAGAAAAGTTGTGCTGGTTTCAACTCAAAGCTGTCCAACAGTAGATTCGAGAAAAAGAAAAATAATAATAATAATAATAATAGTAATAATAATAATAATAATAAAGGAAGAAAAATGAAGCAAAAGAGAGAAGAAAAATAAGGAGAAAAGAAAGTCAATGTCAAGTTCAGATTCTCATCTCTTAAGACCTGTAACCAGCAGTAGTTGAATAACTAGCTATTGTCCTCCATTCTTACATTTTACAAGTAAGTGTTCTTAATATTCATATTCACCATGAATTCATCCTCTAATTGAGATTAGTGGACATAACAACCAAAATTTAGGATTTAATAAAAGATAGGAAAATTTTATTTTGGAGTTCCAACTTTGAATGAACAATCTAGATAGCTGATTGTAGTATAAAGTGATGACCTTCTCGTTAAAAAAAAGTGTTATCCCATGGCTTGTTATTAAAGATTTTCTGAAAATTATGTCCTTAGAAAAAGGGTAATAACTACAGAAGGTGAACTGAAGCAGTGTTCTAATGAACTCACCTTTGACTCAAGTGTTATGTAATATTTTTTAGATAAATTGTTGCATCAAGGATAGAATCTTTGAGACCAATTGGAGTTATTTAACAAGAGTATTGAGAGTGATAATTCTTCCATAATTGATTGTAACTTTCCTATATTTTAAATTTTGGTTTCCTGCACTGGTTGATATACCTGAAAACTAACTTCCTAAACTTAGACCTGAATCATGGTTACTTGACTTACATACTTATTGCTCTTGAATTCACGCATTAGTATATGTTGTAGGACTTTGTCAGTATCATCGTTATCTAACGTCGACATTGTTAGACCTGGTGCAGCTTATAGGAAAAACTAATGGCAGACAAGAACCCTATGGAAGGGAACCTAGCTGACGGGGAAGTCAGATGACTATGGTAACTCTGTAGTGTCAGAAAGTATAATTTGATGCTGACAATGGGACTCCCATATGCGATTGCTTCAATAACTTTAAAATAGTTTCATATATGAAGTATTAACTTGGTTGAAATAAGCTATCTATAATTGACTATTGTTTGCTATTTATAAATGTCTTTGGGAAAAATATGTGGTTGATATTGTTACTCACTTAGTCAGTGTGACTAACCCCTTTCTCCCCTTTCTTTTTTTCCTTTTAGATACTCTAACTGAGGGTGCTTGACCCTAATTAGTGATAAACAAAGTTGGCATCTGATCCAGTAAGCCTACACTTGTTTTATGGAGGCCATTAATTTGTTAACCAAATAAAGTATAGTAGTATATGTAGAATCTAGAGTCTTGCTCCTTGAGTCAGTCTTGTAAATATCATTTTTGGCTTGTGTAAAAGAAAGAAAAGGGAGTGACCTGGGACTTCTAAAGTTTTGCAAAATTCCATGTCTTTTGAAGTGATAGCTCCTTACACTTAGCTTGTACTTATTGTAATCGGATTAGGTTGTTGGTTATGGAACATTGACAAGTTTGAAATTTTTGAGTTACTCCTAAAATGAAGAAAACTCTATCAATTTTTTCCGGTTAGCATGAACTGTTGCAGGCTTGCTTGGTGGGCCTAAGACGACTAAGCGCCAATGATGGCTTAAGTAGATTTGGTCGTGAAAAAGTTGGTATTAGAGCCATAGCTTTAAAGTCAACTTAAGGAACACCAATTCCGGAAGGAACTTAATCATATATATGTAGTGTACTATATGCATGATCAGTCCCCTATAGAAATTGGATAGGATTGGTCTTCCTCATTCCTTGTCATCTTGTAATGTTATAAGTGGTCTAAAGCCAAGTAAGAATATAATTTTTTTGCTATGATTACAAATGGCAGATAGATTCATACTTCCTCTAAACTTAGGTTAGGGTCAAAAGAAAGGATGGGGGTATCGCTTTGGCGAGTTATCGAACCTGTCATTGAAGAAGAAGTGATACCATTGTCGCAACCCCATAGTGGTACTATAGCTGACATGATAGCTACCATGTTACAATATGCAATGGAGAGCTTGGTGGTGCATATTCTAGCCCAACCTCAGGAGACTATGTTGTTGGGAGGGATAAATGGACAAAATTAATCTGATGAACTGCTTTGTAGGTCAATTCGAGAGTTCCTTGAGTTGAAACCTCCTATGTTCGCTAGGGCTAGTGAGGCCGAAGAACCTCTTATTATTCTTGGATAGGATTTGGAAAGCCTTGGATGTGCTTGAATGTTCTAGCATAAGGTCAGTTAAGTTAACAGCTTATTGCTTGCAAGTTATAGCTGAAGAGTGGTTTAAGTCCTTCAAGGTAGGGAGACCTATCAACTTGCGTATCTTGACATGGAATGAGTTTTCTGATGCATTTACTGATCAAGTCTTACCTATGAGTATGAGCAATGCTGTATCAATACCATTTGAAGGATTCAGACAAACCCTACAGATGTTAGTGAATGAATGTGATATCCCGTTCCCTCATTTGTCTTGACATGCATCATATAAGATAAGCGATTCTATGCAGGCTAAGAGATTCATACGAGGTTTGATAGACCTACAATTTAAGACACTTGCCTCATATTTGAGAAATGGAGACATAAAGTAATACTCCCAAGCAGTAGATATTGCAAGAGAAGTGGAGACTAAATGGAGAGACAAAAGAGCAACTAAATTACAAAATAAGAAACCAAGGACTATAGAATCCTTTGAGGGGGATATCGGTGCAAGAAAGGGATTTGGATCCCAAAACCATATGAGGGCTTCACAGATCAGAGGTGTATCCGTCATCCAGTCATCTACCATTGCTTCCACCTCTAAACAAGGCCATGAATGTCCCATACCATTTATCGGACAGACCAATCGCACTTCAACTACTTGACCTAGTTGTAACAAGGCTCACTTAGGCCAATGTTGGAAAGAGATCGATGCATGCCTTTAATGCGAAAAGATAGGATATTACAAGAAGTGTTGCCCATTTAACCTCAAGGGATCTAAATAGATCAACCTTCATAAATAGGGCAATAACTTCTACAGCTAATACAACTAGGGATAATTTTGGTGTGACAAGAAGAGACGTCAAGAACAAAAATACTAATGATAGAGGATCACGAGGGGTCGATAGGGGCCAATCCCGATTATTTTCTCCTACTAGCCAAGATGTTGAGGCATCAAATGCAGTTATCACAGGTATGCTTTTAGTATGTTCATTCAATTCAATTACTTTAATTGATCCTGTATCAACCTATTCGTATGTCTTGTTATATTTTGCAACAACATTTGGTGAATTATTAAAAGATCCATTTGTAGTTGCTAAATCGGTTGGAGAATCTTTACTGGTTATGCGAGTTTATAGTTCTTCTCAACTTAGTGTCCAGGGAAAGAGCACCTTAGTCGACTTATTTAAGCTTAACATAACAGATTTTGATATAATCATGGGCATGAATTGGTTAGCCTTATGTCATGCAGGCATTGATTGCTACTCTAAATTTGACCAAGACAAGTTTTGTATTACCAAGTGACCAAGTGTCACCTCTAACTAATTTGACATCCTTCATACGTGAAAAACGAATGCTAAGTAAAGGTTGTCAAGGCTTTTTGGCATTTATCAAAGACACCAAGACAGTGGTATCAGGAGTATGGTTTGTCCATATAGTTAGAGAATTTGCTAATGTGTTCCTAAAAGATCTACCTGAGTTACCTCCTGTTAGAGAAATTGATTTCAACATTGATTTAGTAGCTGGAACATAACCCATATCCATACCACTATATCATATTGCACCAATAAAACTGAAAGAATTAAAAGAATACCTGCAAGATCTATTAAATAAAGGATTTATTAGACCAAGCACTTCACCTTGGGGTGCACCTGTCTTCTTTGTAAAGAAGAAAGATAGATCCACGAGATTATGCATAGATTATCGATAATTAAATAAGGTCACAGTGTGTAACAAGTATTATTGACAGTTAAATAAGGTCACAGTACATAACAAGTACCTGTTACCACGCATTGATGATTTATTTGACCTCCTTCAAGGCGCAAAAAAGTTCTCTAAGATTGATTTAAGATTCGAGTATTTCCAATTACGTGTTAGAAAGAGGACATCTCTAAGACTGCCTTCCGGACTAGGTACGGACACAACAAATTTCTAGTAATGCCTTTTACGCTAACAAATGCACCTGCAGTACTCATGGATATGATGAATAGGGTGTTCATGTCATACTTTGATAAATTCATGATTGTAATTATCGATGATATCCTTGTGTATTCAAAGACCCATGAAGATCACGAACAACACTTAAGGATGGTATTGCAAACATTTAGAGAGCACAAGCTATATGCTAAGTTCTCCAAGTGCAAATTTTGGTTGAGTCAAGTTGCCTTCTTAGGTCATATAGTATCCGAAGAAGGGATTCTAGTTGATCCCAAATAGGTAGAAGCATTAAAGAAGTAGCGAAGGCCAACCACTGTAACTGAGATACAAAAGTTTTGTGGGGCTTACAGGGTATTACAGGTGCTTTGTGCATGATTTTTTCAAGAAAGTTGCACCTTTGTTGAAGTTGACACAAAAGAATGTGAAATTTCAATGGTACGAGTCTTGTGAGAAGAGCTTTCAAAATATAAAGGAAAGTTTGAGAACAAATCCAGTGTTAATACTTCCATCAGGAACTGAAGGATTTACAGCTTATTATGATGCCTCTCGAGTAGGACTTGGGTGTGTACTAACGCAAAATGGATGAGTCATAGCTTATGTTTCAAGGCAATTGAAAAAGCAAGAACAAAATTATCCTATGCATGACTTAGAGCTGGTCGCAATTGTCTTTGCTCTGAAAATGTGGCATCATTACCTATATGTGAAGAAATATGAAATATATACTAATCATAAGAGCCTACAATACATCTTTTAACAAAAAGATCTAAACCTTCGCCAACAAAGATGGGTGGAGTTGTTGAAAGACTACGATTGTGAAATTCTACCATCTAGGCAAAGCGATATAGTTGCTGAGGCATTAAGACTAAAATCTATAGGAAGTTTGGCCCACATTATTCTAATAATGATAACACTAGCAAGAGAAATTCACCAACTAAAAGAGAGTGGAATAACTTCCGGTTTGGGGCAGATAGGTTCATTATTGGCGTATGTTTAAGCCAAATCATCATTAATGGAAGATATAAAGGAAAAATAGTACCTAGATCTATGATTGTGAAATATTAGAGATGAATATATTGAGAATAAAAATAAAGATTTCATCTTGGATAATCATGGGGTATTGCAACTTGGTGATTGTATTTGTGTACCAGATATTGATGGACTGAGACAAACTTTACTTGCTAAAGCATATGTCTCTAAGTATGCAATTCATCTAGGATCCACAAAAATGCACAAAGACATCTGTCAATTGTACTGGCAGGAGGATATGATGAAAGATGTTGTGAATTATGTCACTCGGTGTTTGACTAGCTAGCAAGTTAAAGCTGAACATCAATGACCCGCAAGATTGATGCAACAACTTGTGATACCTAAATGAAAATGAGAATAACTCACCTTGAATTTCATAATGGGATTACAACAAACTCTTAAGGGTTATTATTCTATATAGATGATTGTAGATCAATTAACGAAGTGGGCACACTTCTTACCACTCAAAACTACTTATAATGGTGCACAATCTGCACAAATCTATATGGATGAAATTGTCAAGCTGCACAGAGTTCTAATTTGATAATATCATATAGGGTATCCTAATTTACCTCACAATTTTGGAAAGAATTCCATGGAGCATTGGGACTCCAAGTGGATTTGAGTACTACATTTCACCCATAGATGGACGGGCTGTCAGAGCGAACTATACAGACACTTGAAGATATGTTGAGATCTTATATTCCTTATTTTGGTGGTAGTTGGGACAAATATCTACCATTGAAAGAATTTTCTTACAATAATAGCTTCCAAGCAAGTGAAATGACCCCAAATAGTGCAAGAAAATGTGCCATAGAAGTGCCCACAATCATATTTTTCATATATCTAAAAGTTCATTTGATACGTTGAAAATTTGACTTGTATTCTTCTTCAGGGGGTCGAATTGAGTGGGAAATAGGTCTATCCCAAATTTTAGAGCAACGGTGTTAAAATTCAAAAATCGCAAAAGACGCTATTTAGGAGGATCAACTTTGAAGGGGCATACGTCTTAGCACATAAAGTTTAAGTGGCCCATGACATAACAAATTAAAGCTCTTTGAATTAGCTTTCAAACGCACTTGGTTTCACCTCATTCTGATATCGAATGAAGGATTTACGACCATTTTCGTAGAACTTATTTGTGCAAAAAGTGCTATTTCCAAAGATAAATCTGTGTTACTTCCGTGATGCGCCCCTGTTATTTTTTGTGTGTGTTTTAATTTTTTCAGTCCAAGACTATTAAATCTTGGGCACAAAGGTTCCCACACTTTAAAATACAAATACATAGCTTTATTTCACCGTCATATCATCCTAAATGTTCCCCTATACTCATTCAAACATTTAGACTCATATTTCACCCTAAATTTAAGTCCCAAACTCAAGACCAATCTTAAAGATTTCATCAAGGATCTCATTCAAGCTTCAAGTCTCCATCTCTAATATTCTTCAAGGGTTCTCCAAAGTCAAGGTATGTGGTGTTGAACCATTGGTCCTTTCACCCATTCTGCCTAAGCCCCCTTTTTCCTAATATTACATGATTTAAGGTTGATTTTACAAGTGGGTCTTGTATAATAAGAAATATATTGCACAGTGATTTGAGTTCATAAAAGTATGGTTATTTTAGCATGTTTTGAGCTTTAAAACCTGGATCTAATAGAAGATTTGATGAGGGGTTCTGATAGGTATGTTTTGAGGGTATTGCAATATGTCGAATGATGGTTTTACAATTAATTTTCTTGCATAATTTCATCTCTAAATTACATGATCTCTTACCCCTATTACACATCCGCCAAGTGTTTGATAAAATGTTCGGCTAGGGTTTCTTGAGGAATTGAAGGTCCAAGGTATATCTTATGAGTTGAATGGTGTTATGATGATAATATGATAATGAAATAATTATGGAATGATATGATTGTATGCATATGATGTATAATGAAGCGACAAAGTATAGGTATATGATTACTTTGAGATGATGATAGGGATGTCTATATGAGTTGTTTTCATGGAGAAGTACCTCTGGTGTTGCATGTTGTTGTTGAGTTCTTATGTTTATTATGTTCTTAGGAAAAAGAGTAGTTTTTTTCCTTGATTATTTAAATGAAATTATTTCATGAGCTATTTATATGATTCCTACCAAAAAGGCCATGTCGTAAGGTAGAGTATTTAATGATTCCTACCGAATAGATCATATCATAAGGTATAGAAACCCTACCAAAAAGGCCATTCCATAAGGTAGGATATCTAGTTGTGCCTACCAAAAAGATTATATCACAAGTTATGGACATCCCACTGAAAAGTCCATGTCATATGGTAGAAAGACTAAAAGTTTCCACCAAAAAGATCATATCGTAAGGTATGGACATTCGATTGAAAATATCATGCCATAAGATAGAATGAATCATGGGTCCTACCCAAAGATGTTATCATAAAGTAGGGAGAGTCTTCTACTACTTACCAAAAAGACTGTATCATACCATAGGGGTATTGAAACACTCTTCAAAAAGGTTATACTGTAAAGTGAGTAGGGGTCATTTGGCCCATTTCATGAAGTTTGGTATAAAGGGGTTTGAGTATGTTTCTCATATTGAGTTTATATTCCTTGATCCTGATTTACTAGTATGTTTTACCTTGAGTATTGAGCATGCATGCCATAGTAATGTTATGCCTTTTCCTTTGCTTACAATTATGCATGACGATTATGTTGTCTATCTCTTGCTAGCATTGCATACCACATACTTAGTACATTCAAACGTATTAATACATACTCTATGCCTATATGATGTTATCATGTAGGAACCATAGCTACTATTAATTCTTCTTGTGGCTAGACGAATTATTCAACTTAGCCTTTGGTGAGTCCCCTATTTTGGGGACAATTACTATTCTTTTCTACTATGTTCTAATCCTATCTTTCTTTTATGTATGTATTAACTATGAGGGTGAGCCGGTTGCTTATCTTGTCCCTCACTCTTATATATGTAGTAGAGGTGTTGTTAGACTTGTTATGTACTATGCTTGAGCTTTGACTCACTTATGATATTTATGCTATTTAAGTATAAATCCCTCTCTCCCTTAGTCCCAATTCTCCTTATTTATATTTCTTACGTTGTTTTACATTAATTTCGTGATCAGGGATATGTAATAATATGCTATGATACTTGTTTGGGGTTCTTTTGCGTTCCCCATTTGATGGTCACATCTAAGCCCTAGGCTTGGGTGGTGACAAACTTTGTATCAGAGCACTAGGTTGTCAATCATCGACGACTAACACATCTTGTCAATTAGAGTCTTATTCATGGTTGTGAAGCCAGCCACGACTATGAATGGGAGGTTATGAGATGTTTTAGAAAATATTTACCTTCTTCATGGTCTATGTCATGTTTTAGAAGTGAGATCGAGCTTTACCCTCTAACAAATGTTCTTTGCTTTTTTAGTTGATCATGCCACTTCATGGGGGAAGGCGAAGGAAGGTAAGTAGAAGGTTTTGATTTTGATGGATCCGTTTTTCACTATTTCTTCTCTATTCTTTTAGTTGATGGTGGGGCTTCTTGTTTTTCCAAGTGGTTGTATAGATTTTCGGCGTCTATTCTCTTGGTTGGGTATATTGTTGCTAGAAAGTTCATAGGTGTTGATCTGGATTTGTATTGCCTTAGGTCTTCCTTTGTGGCTTGAAGTTGGCACGGTGGATTTTAATATCATACTATGGATGGAGTGGTTTTTTGCATATAGTGTCTTCATGGATGGTAGGACCTGTAGGATTAGATCTCGATTCCCTAATGAACCCATCCTTGTGTGGAAGAGTCATGATATGGTGGTCAAGTGGTAGCAAAAGCGGTAGGTCCATTATTGTCTTAAGGTACAATTAGTGTCTAAGGAGTTGCATTTTTCATCTTCTGAGAAATGGAGGTGTTGAACCTAAGTTGTTTGTTTATAGAATTGTCGTTGGTGATATATGAGGCCTTGAATGTCCCTTTTTGATGTTTTAAGTTGGGGTAATGTCTTTTGGTTTGACTAGTACACTAGTTATGCCTATGAGTCCTATGTACAAGATCTTTAATCGTTACTCTAATAGGCTTATGGTGGTTTTGGTGATGATATGATGGTTCATTTCCCTAGTGAGGTAGTGCATGTGAGACATTTGAGGGTGGTACTACAATGTTTAAGGCAAAAAGATGGATGCTAAATAGGAAAAGTGGGAGTTTGGTTGTAAGAGGTTGCCTTCCTAAGTCGTGTGGTGCTAAGTGATGGTATTATAGTGGACCCTAGTAAGATGAAGGTGATTAGAGATTGGGCTAGACCTTTGAACCCATCAGATATTAGGAGCTTCTTGGGCTTAGCGGGCTTATACCGGAGTTTGTGAATAGGTTATCTTCTATTACTTCTCCTGTGACATAGTAGACCCTATGTAAGACCAATGTTGTGATCGACATTTTGATTAGGGTGATTTGATAGGTCCGAGGTTGCTATTTCTTGTGTTATTCCTCAGTGCTAGTAGGATTCATATGTGTGGTTGTCTTGGATGGTTACGTGAGTCTATTGTGGCTAGTAGGTGTATAAGGGTTGCCCCATGTTATCATTGCAGAGAGTCTTTTCTTGTGAACTTAGTTGTCCTTAGTTAAGGTGTTGGAGGTCTTGGGATAGTTTGGTTACTTGCATGGTATGCTTTCGATGATTGTGGCACGCATAAGGGTGTGATATGATGGTTAAGGATAGGCAATCTATTTGGTCAACTACTAAGGCTTAGTCACTTCTCTAAGGCTGATTTGAGGTTCGAGTTTTATTTTCAAGTGCAAAGGAGGGTAGGTGATATATGTAAGAGTCCTTTAGAACTAGGAATGATCATCTTGAATAATCGTGGAGTTGTTTGGTTGGCTTATGCACTGGAACTAGTTGTGGATTTCTTGGGTAGGGTTTTAAAACCTTACATTGGTGTGTTATGGTGATCTCTAGTAATGAAGTATTGATTTATTTAGAGCTTGTGAATCATTGTGGGGGTAGTGTTGCAAGTCTTGGGGGATGAGAGATTGTTCGCTAAATATGATCCGTGTGTATTGTGGATAGCAAGAAGGTGATTAGAATTCTTAAGAATTATGATTGAGTGTACATTATTTTTCCATGGTAAGGCCAATGTTGTAGATGGTGCACTAGGTAGCCTAGCATGTGTTGTTGATAGTGGCAAAGAGGAGACTAGTGGGGTCCATTGGTTGGTTAGGTTAGAAGTTAGGTTGAGGAAAATTGAGAATGGTAATATAGTGTTCTTGATTGTTCCAAATCTTCTTGGATTAAGAGGTCTAGATTGACGAAGCCATTGAATTCGCCATATTAGAGTTGAAAGTTTTGGGTGAGAGAATGATAGAGTGGAGGTTGTCTCCCAAGGGGGAGCTGGTAGTTAGTGGCAATAAGTGGAATAGTTGCATTTAAGATTGACAATTGAGTTGAAGGTTATGAGTCCTTATAGAGAGTAGAGAGAGGTTGGTAAGATTGCATAATTTGGGGATTACCAATGGATGTAGATATGGTTCATCCAATTCTTCATGCTTCTAGGTGGATTGTATGTGTTGGTGACTCTAGTGCTCTGACACTCTTTTAAATTATGGATGATATGGAGGACAAGTTGTCTTAAGAGAAGGTCCTGATGGGGGTGTTGGATGGATGAGCAAAGAAGTTGATTGATAATGATGTACTGTTCTTCAAGGCCCTTTGGAAAGAGTTGTTTATTCGTGTGTGCCTCTCGGGGAGCCGGACCAGGCATGGAGGAGAAATATCCATATCTCTTTCATTCTATTCGAGCTTATGATAGCACGTCAAGTCCTTTTTGTGATTTCAAGTCTTCTATTTCAGCCCCCTATGTCATTCATATGCATTCATGTTTAAGTTGGCAATTTTATGATGATTTTACACTTATGTTGAGATTTTAAAAATGGTATTTTAAATGTAATGCTGCATTCCTGTTGGGGCTGATCTGTTTATGATTACTCTTATCATGTATGTTTCTTTTATATTCGGAGACGAATGTTCCCAAGGGGGAGGTATTGAAACAAACTCAAAAGTACCCAAAAATATGCCTCGAAAGTTCTCAAAATCATAATTTTCATATATCTAAACATCCATTTGTTATTTTGAAAATTTGACCTCATATTCTGTTCAGGGAGTCAAATTGAGTTGGAAATGGATCTAACCCAAATTTAAAAGCAATCGTATCAAAATCTGAAAATCATAAAAAAGGCTCTTTAGGAAGGTCAACTTTGAAGGGGCATATCTCTTAGCACAAACAGAATTGATGGCTCATAACCTACCAACTTAAAACTCTTTGAATAAGGTTTGCAATACACTTGGTTTTACCTCATTCCGAGTTTGGATGAAGGATTTATGCTCATTTTCGTAGAACTCATTTTGTGTAGAAAAATGCAATTTCCAGAGACAAATCCGCCTTACTTCCGTGATGCACCCCTGTTATTTTTGGTGCCTATCTCAATTTTTTGGGTCCAAGACTATTCAACCTTGGGGCTAAGGGTTCCTACACTTAAAAATAACTATACTTGAAAATGCCTATACTTAGCCATATTTCACCATCATATCATCCTAAACATTCCCTAATACTCACTCAAACATTTAGACTCATATTTCACCCTAAATTCAAGTCCCAAACTCAAGACCAATCTTAAAGATTTCATCAAGGATCTCATTCAAGCTTCAAGTCTCCATCTCTAATCTTTTTCAAGGGTTCTCCAAAGTCAAGGTATGTGGTGTTGAACCATTGGTTCCTTTCACCCACTGTGGCTAAGCCCCTTTTTACTTATATTGCTTGATATAAAGTTGATTTTATAAATGGGTCTTGTATATTAAGAAATTTACTGCACAATGATTTGAGTTCATGAAAGTATGGTTGTTTTAGCATGTGTTGAGCTTTAAAACTTTAATCTGTGTAATATTTGATGAGGGGTTTTGATGTGTATGTCTTGAGGGTATTGCAAGGTGTTGAATAATTGTTTTACAATGGATTTTATTGAATAATTTCATCTCCAAATTGCATGGTCTTTTACCCCCATTACACACCCACCAAATATTTGATAAAATGTATAGCTAGGATTTCTTGAGGAATTAAAAGTCTAAGGCATGTCTTATGAGTTGAATAGTGTTATGATGGTTATATGATGATGAAGTAATGATGGAATGCTAATGAGATGATTGTATGCATATGATGTATACTAAAGAGAGGAAGTATAGGTATATGGTGACTTTGTGGTAATTATAGTGATGTCTATATGAGTTGTTTTCATGGAGAAGTACCTACGATGTCGCATGTTGTTGTTGATTTCTTATGTTTGTTGTGTTCATGGGAAAATGAGTAGTTTTTTTTCTTGATGATTTGAATGAAATGGTTTGATAAGCTACTTGTATGATTCCTACCAAAAAGGCTATGCCATAAGGTAGTGTGTATAATGATTCCTACCAAAAAGATCATATCATAAGGTATGGACACCCAAAAGATGATACGTAAAGTAGGGAATGTCTTATACTACTTACCAAAAATATTATATCGTACGGTAGGGGTATTGATAACAGTCTCCAAAAATGTTATACCATAAAGTTAGTGGGGGTCATTTGGCTTATTTCATGAATGTTGGTACAAAGAGGTTTGAGTATGTTTCTCATATTGAGTTTATATTCCTTAATCATGATTTACTAGTATGTTTTATCTTGAGCATTGAGCGTGCATGCCATATTGATGTTATACCTATCCTTTGCTTACAATTATGCATTTTGATTATGTTGCCTATGTCTTGCTAGCATTGCATCTCACATACTTAGTACATCTAAATGTACCAACGCATATTCTTTGCCAATATGATGTTATCACATAGGAATTAAAGCTCCCATTGATTCTTCTTGTGGCTAGATCGATTGTTCAAGTTAGCGTCTGGTGAGTCCTCTATTTCGGTGGCAATGACTATTCTCTTATAACTATGTTCTAAGACTATCTTTCTTTTATGTATGTATTAACTATACGGGTGAGCCCATTTTCTTCTCTTGGCCCCCTCTCTTATCTATGTAGTAGAGGTGTTATTGGACATGTTATGTACTATGCTTGAGCTTTGACTCATTTATGATATTCAAGGTATTTAAGTATAAATCTCTCTCCCTTTGTCCTAATTGACCTTGTTTATGTTTTTTACGTTTTTTTGCATCACTTCCACAACCATCGATGTGTAATAATACGCTATGACGCTTGTTTGGGGTTCCTTTTGGTCCTCCATTCACCGATCACTTCTATGTCCTAGGCTTGAGTGATGACAGCAAGTATACAAATGGCGCCTTACGAAGCATTATATGCAAGAGGATGTCGATCTCCCATTTGATGGTTTGAGGCTGGTGAGGCTAAGATGTTGGGGCTAGACTTAGTAAAGTCAGCAATTGACAAAGTTCAATTAATTAGACAAAGGTTACTAGCACCCCAAAGTAGATAGAAAGCTTATGCGGATAAGAAAGGTGATCATGTGTTCTTATGTGTGTCTCTAATGAAAGGTTATTTAAGATTCAAATAAAGAGGGAAATTGAGTCCAAGATACATCAACCATATGAAATCCTCGATAGAGTAGAGGCGGTTACATATCACTTGGCACTTCCCCCTGAATTCTCATCAATACATTCAGTATTTCATGTATCTATGTTACAAAAGTACATACCAAAAACGTCATATGTGGTTGAAGCACCAAATGTTCAATTAGACAAGGACCTGACTTATGGAGAAGAACCAATATTTATAATGGATAGATAAGTAAGGAAGCTATGATCAAAGGAAATGGCGACAATGAAGGTAGTGTGGAAGAACCGTCCTAGCGAGGAAGCAACATGGGAAGATGAAGAGGTTATGCAAGCAAAGTATCCTCATTTGTTCACGTCTTGAGGTTTGTATATAGATAAAATTCAGGGATCGAACTTTCTTAAGAGGGTGAGAATGTAAGGGATTACGAAAAGTGGGCATGGCCTATTTAAATTAAGTGACGAATAAGAGTACCTAACCCAAACCCCTATTAAGATACTTCAACTCTAAGTATTAACCCACCTCCTTGGCTAAGTAATTAGTGAAGAGAGAGAGAGAGAGAGAGAGAGAGAGAGAGAGAGAGAGAGGGAGAGAAGCAAAGAGGCAGCTAATAACAAGTATAAAATAGTTACACTGTTTTCAGCTCAAAGCTGTCCAGCGCTAGCTTCAGGAGAAAGAAAACTTAATAATAATAATAGAGGAAGAACAATGAAGCAGAAGACAGAACAAAGGTAAGTATAAAAGAAACTCAACATCAAGTTTAGGTTCTCATCTCTTAAGACCTGTAACCAGCAGTAGTTGAAGAACTAGCTAGTATCGTCCATTCTTGACTCTTACAAATAAGTGTTCTTAATATTCATATTCACCATGAATTAATCCTCTAGTTGAGATTAGTGGACATAACAACCAAAATTTAGGATTTAATAAAAGATGTGAAAATCTTATTTTGGAGTTCCGACTTTGAAGGAACAATACCTTCTTGTAAAAAAAAGTGTTGTCCCATGGCCTGTTACTAAAGATTTTCTAAAAATTATATGCATAGGAATAACGAAAGAATGTGAGTTGGAGCAGAAGATAAGAAGAAGAAAAATCAGTATTCAAATGAACTCACCTTTGACTTAAGTTGTATGTAATATTTCTTAGATAAATTGTTGCATCAAGAAAAGAATCTTTAAGACTAATTCGAGTTGTTAGACAAAAGTATTGTGAGTGATGATTCTTCCATAGTTGATTATAACTTTCCTATATTTTAAATTTAGTTTCCTGTACTGGATTATACCTGAAAACTAACTTTCTAAAGCTAGACCTGAATTATGGTTACTTGACTTACATACTTATTGCTCTTGAATTCATGTATTAGTATATATTGTGCGAATTTATCAGTATCAGTGTTATCTAACGTCAGTATTGTGACTTGGTGTAGATTATAGGAAAATCTAATGGTAGAGAAGAACCCTCTGGAAGCGTACCTAGCTGATGGGGTAGTCAGACGACTATGGTAACTATGTAGTGTCAGAAAGTATAATTCGATGCTGACAATTCGACTCCCATATGTGATTCCTTCAATAACTTGAAAATAGTTTCATTTATGATGTAGTAACTTGGTTAAAACAAGCTATCTAGAATTGCCTGTTGTCTGGTATTTATACATGTCCTTGGAAAAAATCTATGGTTTATATTGTTACTCACTTAATCAGTATGACTGACCCTTGTCTCCCCTTTCTTTTTTTTCCCTTTCAGATACTCCAGCTGAGGATGCTTTACCCTGAATTAGTGAAAAAATAAGCTGGCATCTAATCCAGTAAGCCCGAACTTTCTTTGCAAAAGGCATTATTTTGTTAGCCGAATAAAGTATAGTAGTATATAGAGAATCTAGAGTCTTGCTCCTTGAGTTAGTCTTCTAAACTTCAAATTTCACTTAAGTAAAAGAAAGAAAAGGGAATGACCTAGGACTTCTAAAGTTTTGCAGAATTTCATGTCTTTTGATGTGAAGTTCCTTAGACATATCTTGTACTTATTGTAATCGGATTGGGTTGTTGGTTATGGAACATTGACAAGTTTGAAATTTTTGGGTTTCTCCTAAAATGAAGGAAACTCTGTCAATTTTATTCTGTTAGCATGAACTGCTACAAGCTTTCTTGGTAGGCCTAGGCCGATTAAGCGCCAGTCATGGCTTAAGTAGATTTGGTCATGACATCCAGTCATAGTATGGAGGGTATGCATGGATTACAAGAAGCTCAATGCTTCGAAAGAGAAGGATCATTGTCCTATGTCATTTATGGATTAGATGTTAGATTGACTAGCTGGAAAGGAGTGGTTCTGCTTTCTTGATAGGTATTCAGGCTACAATCAGATCGTCATCGCTCCAGAGGATCAAGTGAGGACCACATTTACACACCCCTATAGCACCTTCGCATTCAAAAGGATGTCATTTGGGTTACGTAACACCCCAGCAACATTCTAGAGATGCATGATGTCCATTTTCTCATACATGATGGTGAACACTATTGAAGTCTTCATGGATGACTTTAGTATGGTTGAAAACTCTTTTGAGGATTGTTTGAAGCACCAACATGATGTTTTGCAAAGATGCGAAGAGATCCATCTGGTACTAAAGTGTCACTTCATGGTGAAAGAGGGTATTGTGTAGGGACAGGATATCTAGCAAGGGCATTGAGGTTGACATAGCTAAAGTTGAGGTGATCCAGAAGCTCCTACCACCCATCTCAGTAAAGGGTATGAGGAGTTTCTTGGGGCATGCAGGATTATATCGGAGGTTCATAAAAGACTTCTCTAAAATTGCACATTCATTCTGCAAACAATTAAAGAAAGATGGTAAGTTCATTTTTGATGATGCATGTCTGAAAGCCTTTGAAAGTCTAAAAAAGAGGTTGATCTCAGTGCCAATCATTGTGGCTCCAGACTGGTCCAAGCTATTCAAGATCATGTGTGACTCAAGTAAGGTCGCTTTAGGTGTGGTATTAGATTAGTGCACGGATAAGATATTACATCCTATATATTATGATAGTAAAGCCCTAAATATAGCCTAGAAGGACTACACTATCACAAAATAGGAGTTACTCAAATTGGTATTTGCATTCAAAAAGTTCAGGTCATATTTGTTAGGGGACAAAATAGTGGTGCATATAGACCACTCAACACTTAATATTTAATGGATAAGAAGGATCCAAAGCCAAAATTGATGATATGGGTGCTTCTCTTGCAAGAGTTCAACTTTGATATCATTGACAGAAAAAGGATAAAAAATAAGGTTACAGACCACCTCTCCATATTGGAAGATAGGGCAATGTTGAAATTTAATGATAGAGTAGAGATAAATGAATCTTTTCCTAATGAGAGAGTGTTGGTTGTATCTCATGATCTGATACCTTATTTGTAAATTATGCAAACAAGGTGAGTGATATAGTGTCACCCGACCTGAACACACATCAGCGTCAAAACTTTATGCCCGATATGAGAAAGTTTTTCTAGAGTGATTTATACTCATAGTATGTATGTGCTGATAGGATTATTCGTCGTTGTATTCCCGAGGTTGAGATAATGAGCATACTTGAGACATGCCCCTTATCTTTGGTTAGTGGACATCATGGTTGGATTCGAACAGCCAACAAGATCTTACAATATGGGTATTACAGGCCCACTATCAACCAAGATGCCTACGGCTATGCCAAACCTTGTGATAAGTTCCAAAGATACGATGGTGTTTCCCGGAAGCATGTGCTCCTTCTAAACCCCATTATGGTGATTGAGTTATTTTATCTATGGGAGATAGATTTCATGGAACCATTTGTTAGCTCAGATGGGAATAAGTACATCCTAGTTTCTTTGTACTATGTATCAAATAGGTAGAGGTTGTGGCTCTACCCAATAATGAGGGAAAAAGTGTCACATCATTTATGAAAATGAACATCTTCTCAAGTTTTGGCACCCCTCGGGCAACATCAGTGATGGAGGTTCTAACTTCTACAATAGACATTTTAAAGCTCTTCTTGAAAAGTATAGAGTAAAGCATCAGGTGGCGACGCCTTATCATCCTTAGACAAGTGGGCAAGTGGAGGTGTCCAATAGTGAAATTAAACAGATTCTACCAAAAATAATGAATGCAAATCAGATAGATTGATGGCGGAACACTATAGGTATACTGGACAACACTCAAGACCCCTATCAGCATGTCTCCCTATCAACTTACTTTTGGGAAAGCATATAACTTGCCAGTAGATTGAGCGTAAAGCAATATGAGCATTTAAGAAGTTGAATTTCGATTAGAATGATGCAGCAAACTCTAGGCTGATCCAACTCAATGAGCTTGATGAATTTTGATTAAAAGCATATGCAAACTTAGCCTTGTACAAATAGAGAATAAAGCATCAACATGACCGCCGCATAGAGAACCAACAATTCGCACCAGGGGACTTGTTGCTGCTCTATAATTCAAGACTAAAATTATTCCCTGGGAAGCTCAAATCTATAATGTTGGGACCCTTCCAAGTAGCACACGTCTTTGATCATGGGTTCATTGAATTAGATAGATGAAATGGATGAACTTTCAAAGTAAATGGCCAAAGAGTCAAGCCATACCATGGAAATATGGAAGAGATAATAATGGTGGAGGAGTGGGATCTTGAGGGAGTCTGAAGTACTCAATCTATATGTCATGCCGCAATAATAAATGAGGTGCTTCTTGGGAGTCAACCTAAGGTGGACCCTGGTAATTAGGCACCCAGGTATATTTTTTGACCACTTATGTTCTATTTTTAGTTGATTTTGTACATTGGGGACAATGCACATTTTATTCGATAGGCTGTGCGTAGTTATGGGCCTCAGTGAATTGAGCAGCTTGGGTCCATAACCACCCCAATTTTTGATCCCGAGCTTTTCTTACTTGTGTTCTTTTTTCTGTGAATATTTATTTTTTGTTGAACTACCACGTTCAGAATATTTCGATAATATTTGTAGCATATAGTATCAACACTTGTGGCATATAGCAAGATTTTATGTTTTGTTTGAAAATTGATACCTACCAAAAAATTTTGATTTGTAGTTAGATAGCAACCATGCATGTTTAGATGTTTGACATAATCTGTTCTGATAAGTGTGGGTGCATTGAGACAAAAAGCATGCCATGAAAGTGTGAGCTTATTTTGCAATATTCATGTGTTCTATGCTAATTTATAACTTGCCCTTTTACTCTAAGTTAGATTGTGGATTAATTGGATTAGGTAAGGATCTTAGGCCATCGTTCTTAAACAGTCCACTTTAGAATAAAAAGAACCAACCAAATTGATGATACATCTATTTTTCCAAATGTTTGAGCCTAACATGTACCTATTCTTTGAAAACACCAAATTAACCTAGCCTTGTCTAGTGAAAAGTCCTGAAATTAGCCTTAGTCTTTCCTTAAAAATTGTGTACAATGACTGAAGCAAAAATTCAAAGTTGAGAGTGGCTACAGAAAGTGGCCCTGGTACGAAGGATAGATATCGTGCATCTCAACAAAGGTTAAAAGCCTAAGTTGAGGGTGGTTGGTGTAAGGGTAAAACAGAAAACTGAGGGGACAAGTTATGAATATGGAGAAAAAGAAAAAAAATCATGCACTAGGTTCAAGAAAATGAAAAGATGACTCAATAGTGAGTTGAAAAAGGAAAATAAAGTAAGAAAACAAGGAAAAAAGCTAAAAAAATGACAAGAAAGCACCCAGGGAAGCTTGATAGAGCACCTAGCTCTTATCCCAAGTTGTTATTTCTTATATGCATGCCTGTCGGTTAATGGAGAAGGATTATTTGGCTCATGTTCGGTCCTATTCTCAGGAGCCACTATAATTAGAGATTACCAGAGGTTCTAGAGAGTTTATGGATGTATTCCCGAGTACCTTACCTCGTGTTTAACCAGATCATCATATTAACCTTGCTATTGATGTGGAGTCGAGGACTAAGACCAAATTTGTTACCCTCTATCGGATGGCTCTGCTGAATTGAAGGAGCTCAATGAGAAATTAGAAGATTTGTTGAAAAAGGGTTTTACTCTGTCACGACCTAAACCTAGGGCCTAGATGTGACATGGCAAATGGGGAGCCCGAAGGAACCCCAATAAGGCTTCTTAACTAGTCATTACACATCGTTAGTAGCGAAAGCATATAAAAGACATAAACTAAGAATGGTGGTAAAGGGGTTAAGGGATAGCTTGAAAAATATCATAATCAAGAGACAAGAGTCAACCGCATATCAAAAATACATAATATGTCCAACAAATGCCTATAACACATAGATAAGAGCGGGATACAAGACAAAGTAACTGGATTCACCCTCGTAGTAAAATAGAATATAAAGTAGAGTGTATCAATAAGAAGTAATAGACATAGACTAAGGTCCCCGAAATAGAGGACTCATGCACCAACTAGCTTAAATAGCACTGACTAGCCACATGGAGGAGGAGGATAATCAACTCGGGCTCCGGTTCCTACATGATGATATCATGTAGGCAAGAGTATGCATTAGTACGTTTGAATGTACTAAGTATATAGAATGCAATGCAACAAGAGATAGGCAACAAAATTAAAATGTATAACATTAGGTAATAGACAACATATAACAATATGGCATGTATGATCAATGCATAAGTACATGCTTAAGTAACTCATGCTCATATAGGATATCATATGTGTAGAAAAGACCAAGCTAGATTTCCAAAGTACAAACCCCTTGGTAGTTAGTGATAACAACACCTATCACCCTAGTGTGTGAGGTACAAACCTTCATCAAGGTTAGTGATTATAGCACTCATTACCCTAGTTTATGAGGAACAAACCCCTCACAAAGGCTAGTGATAATAGCGCCCATCACCCTAGTGATTGAGATATTAACCCTCAACTAGGTTACCCGGGCTCTTAACCCCCCGGATCAGGAATGGTCTAATACAACACTTCATATAGAATTGATCATGTACATAAGCTCATTTCATCATCATATAGTCACTCATATAATATCTCAAGCTTTGGGTCTTTCATTCCTCAATAAACCATAACCGGACATTTTATCAAACACTTAGAGGGTGTGAAATGGTAGTATAAAACCATGCGATTTAGAGGTGAAATCATACAAAAAAAAATACATTGTAAAACCATAAATGAATACCATATAGAACCCTCAATTAATATACATCAAAATCCCTCATCAAATCTTACATTAGATCTAAAATTTATAACTCAAAACATAGAAAATCCTTCACAACTTTACACAGCTTTAACATAGTTCATAGACATATTCACAAGAGTAAACCCATTTGTAAAATCAACTTAGAATCATGCAAATTGAGAAAGAAAAAGATTAGAAAACCATAGGTGGAAGAACCCAATGGCTTAAACCTACATACCTTAGCTATGCTGAAGCTCTTGATGAAGATTGAAAATGGAGGCTTGAAGCTAGAAGAAAATCCTTATTTCCAGATTAGGTGTTTCGAGACTTGAATTTTGGAGTGAAAATATGGCTAATATTTTAGTGAGTGATGGGAAATATTTTGGGTGATATGAGTGTGAAATTTGGATAAGTACAGATAAAAACATGTTTGGGAAAACTTGGGTCCAACTCTTAGAAAAATTTGGACAAACTAAAAAAATAGTCCAAAAAATGTCAGCGCACACTACTCTCTTGAAATTGCACTTTCAAAATTTGTAATTGCTCATCATTTGCGCTTAAATCAGGGTTAGAACCTTCTCCTACTAATTTATCCCCCGTGGACAAGAATATAAAGCTAGATTTTTAAAATAAAAATGGATTTTAAGATATATGAAAATTAAAATTTTTGAGCATTTTGAGGCATATTTTTGGCTACTTTTTGGGGTCGTTACAATATCTCCCCCTTGGGAACATTTGTCGCCGAATATAAAAGAGATGTACATGACAAGTATGATTATGAACAAGTCAGCCCTAATAAGAATGCAACATAACATCTAAAACATCAGTTTCAAATTCTCAACACAAGTGTAAAATCATCATAAGTTTACCAACTTAAACATGAATGTAAATGAATGACAGTGGGACTGAAATATGAGACTTGAAATCACATAAAGGACTTAGGATTAGTACCTTAGGCTTGAGTGAATTTGAAAATATAAGGATACTGCTTTTGCATATTTGCTTTGGCCTCCCGTGTAGCACTTTCAACTTGTTGGTTCCTCCAAAGGACCTTAACAAATGCCATCTCTTTGTTACTCAATCTCTATATTTGCCTATCCAAGCACTAATCATAACCTCCTCATAAGTCAAGTTATCCTCAACAACAACCACGAGATCAAGAGGCACAACGGCATTACGATCACCAACACATTTTCTCAACATAGAGACATGGAACACCGGTTGAACCAAATTCATTTCACTAGGAAATTTCAACTCTTAAGCTACCTTGCCAACCCTCTCTATCAGCTCACAACGACAAACATACCTTGGACTCAATTTTCCTTTTTTACTAAAATGGATCGCACCTTTCATTGGAGAAACCTTCAAATAGACCTAATCACCCACTTGGAATTCTAGGTCTTTCCTTCTTACATCAGCATAGGATATTTGATAAATTTTGGGTTGTTATCAACCTTTACCTAATCATCTTAACTTTTTCAAGAGCTGCTATGACCAGATCCAGTCCCAATAAAGACACCTCTCTAACCTCAAACCAACCCACTACTGATCTACAATATCTCCCATAAAGAGCCTCAAAAGGAGTCATACCAGTAATGGAGTGGTACCTATTGTTGTAGGGAGACTCAATCAATGAAAGGTGATCATCCCAATTACCTTTAGGCTCTAAGACACAATCCCTAGGCATATCTGTATATAAATAGTTCTTTCAGCTTGGCTATCCGTTTGAGCGTGAAAGGTTATATTAAGGTGAACTTTGGTACCAAGACCCCTTAGAAAAGACCTCCAAAAGTGAGAAGTAAATTATGCACCACGATCCAATATAATGGATAAAGGAATCCTATGTAACCTCACTAACTCATGGATGTACAACCTTGCATACTCTTCAGACCCATAGTCTTAACTGATAAAAAGTGAATTGATTTCGTCATCCAATCAACCACTGCCATATGGGATCAATACCTTTTCTAGTCTTGGGCAACCTAACCATAAAATCCATATTAATCACCTCTCATTTCCAAGTAGGAATCTCTATGTCTTGATTTACGCAACCTAGCCTTTGATGTTCGGCTTTGACTTGTTGACAACTATGGCAATCAGAAATAAATTTGGAAATGCCCCACTTAATGCCTTCCTACCAATACACATCCCTCAAGTCTCTATACATTTTGGTGGAACTAGGGTGGATAGAATAAGAAGAATTATGGGCCTTATCAAGGATCTTCTCCCTAAAACCATCAACATAAAGCACACACAATCTACCTTGTTATCTAAGGGTCCCATCTCCCCCTTGGGAGAAAACCTCCACTTTGCCCTCTTTCACCAAGGCCTTCAATTCAAGCAAGGAGGAGTCAAGATCTTGATTTGCTATTACCTTATCAACCAAAGAAGATTTAGAATCATCAACAACAATAACACCATTACCCACATCTTCCAACCTCACCCCCAATCTCACCAATCTATGCACCTCCCTAGCCATATCCCTATCACCATCATCCACATGAGCTAGGCTACCCAAAAACACCTGACTCAAAGCATCCGCCATAATATTTGCCTTATCGGGATGGTAATGCACACTTATGTCATAGTCCTTAATAAGTTCTAGCCACCTTCTTTATCTCAAGTTGAGATCTTTTTGAGTAAAGACATATTGAAAGATATTACGATCGGTGAATACATCAATATGTACCCCATACAGAGAGTGACGCCAAATATTTAATGCAAACACCATGGCATCCAATTCAAGATCATGGGTAGGGTAGTTCTTTTCATGCCTTTTTAGTTGCCTAGAAGCATAGGCTATGACCTTACCATTTTGCATTAGCACACAACCTAATCCAACTCTAGATGTATCATAATACACAATAAAACCCTCAAGACCATTCGATAGTGACAATATAGGAGCGAACACAAGTCTATCTTTGAATATTTGGAAGCTTTTCTAAATCTATCGATCCACAGAAACTTAATCTTCTTTTGAGTTAATTTTATCATGGGGAAGCAATTGAGGAGAACCCATCTACAAACCTTCCATAGTAACTCGTAAGGGCCAAGAAAATCCTAATATCTGACAGGGTCAATGGTTTAGGATAATTTCTAATCACATTGATCTTCTTAGGATCCACCTTAATACGACCTCCGACACTACATGACCCAAGAATGCAACCTCCTTCAACCAAAACTCACACTTTTCATATTTAGAATACAATCCCTCCACCCTCATTCTTTGCAACACTACCCTCAAATGATGCATGTGGTCCTCCCTACTATGTTAATAGATCAATATATCATTAATGAAGACCACAACAAAGGAATCAAGGTAGGGCTTGAAGACCCTATTCATTAGGTCCATGAAGATGGCCGGTGCATTACTCAACACAAAGGACATCACCACAAATTCATAATGCCCATATGTAGTCTAAAAGGTCATCTTGGTAATATCACACTCCCTTACCCTCACTTAAGGATACCCTGATTGAAGATCAATCTTAGAGAAAAATCTAGCCCCTTGTGATTGGTCAAACAAGTCATCAATTCTTGACAAAGGATATCTATTCATCATAGTGACCTTATTGAGTTCCAATAGTCAATGCACATTCTAAGTGACCCATCTTTCTTCTTTGGAAACAACACCGATGCACCCCAAGGTGATTGGCTGGGTCTAATAAATCTCTTCTCCAACACATTTTTCAATTTCTCCTTTAACTCCTTTCAACTCCACCGAGGCCATATGGTAAGGGAAATGGAGATAGATTAAGTATCGGGAAGGAGATCTATGCCAAAATCTATCTTCTTTTCAGGACATCGGGGAGGTCATTTGGGAAGACATCAGAAAACTCATTTACAACCAGGACCAACTCAATGGAAGGGACTTTTGACTCCATATCTTTAACCCTCACAAGATGATACAAACTCCCCATGGAAATCAACCTATGGGCTTTATTACATGAGATGAACTTACCCCTTACTACCGCAACATGACTTTCCCACTCAAGGACCGATTTATTTGGGAATAAAAACTTGATCCTATGGGTTCTACAATCTATAAAAGCATAGTATACATGCAACTAATCCATCCTAAGTATAACATGACAATCAACCATATCTAATTCAATAAGATCACAAGGTAAACTTTTATACAAGATGCAAACTTGACTATGTCTGTACACCCTCCTCGCAACAATAGATACGCCAATAAGAGTAAAAACCTCATATGACTCATGCAATAACTTTGACTCAATATGGAACTTTTTAGCAGCAAAGGGGGTAACAAAGGAAAATGCGGAACCCGGATCAATAAAATCAAATACATCAAGATCAAAGATTTTCACAAAAACATACTGGTAGCAACATCAGAGACCTTACCAACCCCTTTCGTCCTATGTAGAGCATAAAATTTGTTGGGCCTTAGGGAACCACCTTGAGGACCACCTCTACCCAATGAAATAGTATTTGCACCCCGAACTTTGCCATGATTTCTTGGACAATCTACCTTCTTTTGACCAAGCTTCCCACAACCAAACCATACATTAGAATCTTTCAAACATAGGACTTTATGATTCCTTTCACAACTATGGCACAGATAAATAGGAGTCACACTACCAACACCTTGTGGCCTAGGGAAATTATTGGTAAACACCCTATTAGTAACATGAGAAAGCCCTTGGCCTTGATGAAATCTAGCAACTTTTTGGAACTTACCCTCAAAATGGGCCCTCTTAGCCTCATTGCCCCTCCTCTTTCTCAAATTTTTCTTCTTTATTTGCTCGGCATATGTTATCATCTAAGACAAGTCCATGTCACCAATAAGCAAGGCAGACCGACATTCTTCACTCACCAAGTCGAGGATCCCAATCACAAATTTATGCATCATTGATTTTGGATCGGTCACCAAGTGAAGATCATACTTTGAAAGTTGATTAAATTAGAGGGCATAATCTCTCACACCCATATCACCTTGTTTTAAGTTCATAAACACTACCAACTTTACTTTCCTAAGCTCATGAAGGAAAAACCAATTTTTAAGGAAGGCCAACTTGAAGTCTTCCCATAGCACTACATAACCATTTCTCTTCTCCCCCTTCCATTGCTCATACCATATTTTGGCTACCCCTTTGAGTTGGTACGCCGGCAACTCCACCTTTTCATTCAGCCCAACACCCATGATATTAAAGATTTTATAGAGCTCATCAATAAACTCTTGTGGATTTTCATCTACCTTTGACCCATGGAAAATCGATGAATTAATCCTTTTGAAGTCTCTTGACCTAGCTCTAGGGTAGTAGTATGAGGGGATTCGTTTCCTTCTTGGACTTGGTTGGCCACCACTTGGGCAAGCATAGTAAGAGCATCTCGGCACTCACCATTGGTAGGTTGCTCCTTGGGATTTTGGGCTTGTCTTCCTCTAGTATTTGGTATGATCTGGCATAGAAAAGTACAATTATTCGAAGAGAGGTGGAAAGAGTCACTACAACTCTATAGCACGACTTAGAACATGAAGAAGGGAAATATTTCTTAAAATGCCTCATAGCCTTCTATTCATAGTCATAGTGCGCTTCACAACTATTGATAGAACTATAATCAACTCGGTGTTGGACTTTGAGGATCTATTGACCTAGTGCTCTAATACAAAGTTTGTCATGACCCAAGCATATGGCCTAGATGTGACACGGCAAATGGTAAACCTGAAAGAACCGTAATCAAGCCTCCTAACGTGTCATTGCACATCATTGGTCATGAAAGCATGTAAAAGACATAAAGTAAGAATAAAGGGCAAGAGGGCTAAGGGATAGCTTCAACAACAACATCATCAAGAGAAAAAGAGTCAAAACTCATATCATAGATATATAACTTGTCCAACAAATACCTCTAAATACATATATAAGAGTGGGGGCCAAGACAAAGTTACTGGGCTTACCCTTATAGTCAAAATAGAACATAAAGTAGAAAATCTCAATATAATAAGTTAAAACCTAGATCAAGGTCCCCGAAATAGAGGACTCACCAACTAGCTTGAATAGCACTGCACGAGCCATGAGGATGATAATGATCAACTTGGACTCTGGTTCCTACATGGTGATATCATGTAGACAAGAGTATGCGTTAGTATGTTTGGATGTACTAAGTATGTAGGATACAATGCAACAAGAGATATGTATCATAATCAAAACACATAACAATTAGAAATAGGCATAATATACAAGATTGCATGTCTAATAAATGCATAAGTGAAAGATGGTGAAGTCACTCACGCTCATATAGGATATCATTAATAAAGAGTAGACCAATCTAGATTTCCAAAGTTAAAATCCCTTGGTCGATTGAGGATGATCTCACCCCATCACCCTGGTGGTAGGTACAAACCCCTCACATGGTTGATGATAATCGCTCCTTATCACCCAGGTAGCGAAGTACAAACCTCTCACATAGTTTGATGAGTACAAACGCCCACCTCGGTTAATGAGTACAAACCTCTACATCGATTGATGAGCACAAACCGCAACCTCAATTGTTTAGATTCTTAGTCCCAAAGATTGGGTATGGTCTAATGCACCACTTTTTATAGAATATATATCATATACATAAGATTTTTCCATCCGCATAACATAATTCATATCATAACTCATGCTTTGGACCTTCAATTACACAAGAAACGTTAGCCAGACATTTTATCAAACACTTTGGGGGTATGTAATGAGGGTAAAACACCATGTAATTTAGAGAAGAGATCATCTAAGAAAATCTATTTTAAAACAATAAATCAATACCTTCCAACACCCCTATGACATTCACAACAAAATCTCTCACCAAATTTAACATTAGATCCAAGATTTAGAGCTCAAAACATGCTAAAACAACCATACTTTGATCAACTCAACTCACTATGCAGTAAACTTCATAATATACAAGACCCACATGTAAAATTAACTTTAGTTCATACAATATTAGTAAAAAGGAGATTAGGGAACCATGGGTGGAAGAACCCAATGGCTAAAACCTACATACCTTATCTTTAAAGAAGCTCTTGGTGAAGATTTAAATGGAGGCTTGAAGCTTGAATATAATCCATAGTTCTGGATGAGGGGTTTGAGTCTTGAATTTTAGAGTAAAAATATGGATAAGAGTTTTGGAAAATATTGGAAATGTTTAGGATGATATAAAGGTGAAATATGGCTAAGTATAGATAAAAAGACATTTTGGAAAACCTGGGCCAGCACTTAGCATAATTTGAATGAGCTAAAAAAAACTGTGCCAAAATAAAGCACTGGCGCATGGTGGGAGCGGCACGCCTGACTCTCTTGAAATTGTATTCTTGAATTTTCATAATTGCTTAATATTTGCTATTAAATCGGTGTTAGACCCTTCACCCCCTAATTTGTACTCCCTGAATAAGAGTATGAAGTTGGATTTTTGAAATAACAAATCAATTTTGAGATATATGGAAATTAAAATTTTGGGCATTGTGAGACATATTTTTATCTACTTTTGGGGGTCATTACAAAATCTCCCCCTTGGGAATATTTGTCCCCGAATGTACTAAGACGTACATGACAAGTGTTATTATGAACAAGTCAGCCCCAACAAGAATGCAACATAAATTGTAAAACACCATTTTTAAACTCTCACCATGACTGTAAAATCATCATAAGTTTACCAACTTAAAAATGAATGCATATGAATGGCATAGGGTATGAAATATGAGACTTGAAATCACATAAGGGACTAAGTATTAGTACCTTAGGCTTGAGTGGAGTGGTATATATGAGGATACCACTTTTGTATGTCCACTTCGGCCTCCTATGTAGCTTTTTTGACTTGTTGGTTCCTCCAAAGGACCTTAAGAAATGTCACCTCTTTGTTCCTCAATCTTTTTACTTGCCCATCCAAGATCTGAACTAGAACCTCCTTATAAGTCAAGTTATTCTCAAAAAAACCCATGACATTAAGAGGCACAATGGCATTAGGATCCCCAACACATTTTCTCAACATAGAGACATGGAATATCGGATGAACCAAATTCATTTTACTAGTCAACCACAACTCAAAAGCTACCTGGACAACCCTATCTATCACCTCATAATGATAATGGTATCTTGGAATCAACTTCCCCTTTTTACCAAAATGGACCACACCTTTCATACGATAAACCATCAAATAAACCCAATCAGACACTTGGAATTCTAGGTCTTTCCTTATTACATCGATATAGGATTTTTGACGACTTTGGACAGTTCTCAACCTTTCTCTAATCATCTTAACCTTCTCAAAAGCCTCAATGAACATATACGGTCCCAATAAATCCACCTCTCCAATCTTAAACTAACCCACTGGTGATCTATAATGTCTCCCACAAAGAGCCTTAAAAGGATCCATACCAATGTCGGAGTAGTAGCAATTGTTGTAGGAAAACTCAATCAATGGAAGGTGATTATCCCAAATACATTTATGCTCCAAGAGATAAGCCCTAAGCATTTTCTCAAGTGTTTGAATGGTCTTTTGGCTTGGTTATCTGTTTGAGGGTGAAAGGTTGTACTAAGGTAAACTTTGGTATCAAGACCCCTTTAAAAAGACCTCCAAAAGTGTGAAGTAAATGGTGCACCATGATCCGATATGATGGATAAAAGAACCCCATGTAACCTCACTAACTCATAAATGTATGACCTTGCATACTCTTCAACCTCATATGTAGTCTTAACCGGTAGAAAGTGAGCTAATTTCGTCATCTTATCAACCAACACCCATATGGAATCAAAACCTTTTCTAGTCTTCAGCAACCCAACTACAAAATCCATATTAATCACCTCTCTCTTCCAAGTAGGAATCTTTATATCTTGAGTTAGGCCACCCGACCTTTGATGTTCGGCTTTGACTTATTGACAACTATGGCAACCGGAAAAAAAATTGGCAATGTCCCTCTTCATGCCTCCCCAACAATACAGATCAGTCAAGTCTCTATACATTTTCATAGAACCGAGATGGATCAAAATAAGAAGAATTATGGGCCTCATCAAGGATCTTCTCCCTCAAACCATCAACACAAAGCACACATAATCTACCTTGGTATCTAAGGGCCCTATCTCCCTCTTGGGAGAAAACCTCCACTTTGCCCTCTTTCACCAAAGCGTTTAATTCTGGCAAGGAGGAGTCAAGATCTTGTTTTGCTATCACTTCATCAACCAAAAAAGATTTAGAACCATAAAAAAAAAACCATTGCCCACATCTTCCAACTTAACCCCCAATCTAGCCAATCTATGCATCACTCTAACCATTTACCTATCACCACTATCCACATGAGCTAGGCTACCCATAGACACCCGACTCAAAATATCCACCATAAAATTTGACTTAATGGAATGGTGATGTACACTCATTTCATAGTCCTTAAGAAGTTCTAGTCGCCTTGTTTATATCAAGTTGAGATCTTTTTCAATGAAGACATATTAAAGGATTTTATGATTAGTGAAGACATCAACATGAACCTCATACAAATAATGACACCAAATCTTTAATGCAAACACCATGGTGGCCAATTCAAGATAATGGATAAGGTAGTTCTTTTCATGCACTTTGAGTTGCCTAGAAGCATAAGTTATGGCCTTACCATTTTACATTAGTACACAACCTAACCAAACTCTAGATGCATAGCAGTACATAACAAAACCCTCAAGCCTATCTGGTAGTGACAATTTAGGAGTGGACACAAGTCTATGTTTCAATGTTTGGAATCTTTTCTCATATTCATTGGTCCACACACACTTAACCTTCTTTTGAGCCAATTTTGTTATAGGGAAGCAATGGAGGAGAACCTATCTACAAACCTTCGATAGTAACCCGCAAGGCCCAAGAAACTTCTTATATTTAATGGGGTCAATGGTTCAGGCCAATTTCTAATCACATCGATCTTCTTAGGATCCACCTAAATCCCACCCCCCCATACCACATGACCTAAGAATGCAACCTCTTTCAACCAAAACTCAACTTTTCATATTTAGCATAAAAACTCTCCTCCATCAATCTTTGTAACACTACCCTCAAATGACACATGTGCTCCTCCCTACTATGTGAATAGATTAACGTATCATCAATGAAGACCATAACAAAGGAATCAAGGTAGGGTTTGAAGACCCTATTCATTAGGTCCATGAAGATGGTCGGTGCATTAGTCAACCCAATGGACATCACCACAAATTCACAATGCCTATATCTAGTTCGAAAGGTTGTCTAGGGAGTATCACTCTTCCGCACCCTCACTTGATGCTACTCGAATCAATGATTAATCTTAGAGAAAAAGCTATCCCCTTGCGATTGGTCAAAAAAGTCATCAATTCTTGGAAAAGGATATCTATTATTTATAGTGACCCTATTGAGTTATTGCTAGTCAATGCACATTCTAAGTGATCCATCCTTCTTCTTTACAAACAACACTAGTGCACGTCAAGGTGATTGGATAGGTCTAATAAATCCCTTCTCCAACAAATCATTCAATTGTTACTTTAACTCCTTCAACTTCGTCGGGGCCATACGGTAAGGGTGAATGGAGATAGGTTGAGTATCAAGAAGGAGATCTATGCCAAAATGTATCATCCTTTCAGGAGGGACACCGAGACGGTCATTTGGGAAGACATCAAAGAAACTTATTTACAACTGGGACCATCTCAATGGAAGGGACTTTGGACTCCTTATCTTTCACCCTCACAAGATGATACAAACACCCCTTGAAAATCAACCTATGGGCTTTAGTGCATGAGATGAGCCTGCCCCTTACTACCACATCATGACTTTTCCACTCAAGGATGGGTTCATTTGGGAACTGAAACTTGAATCAATAGAAGCATCGTATGCATGCAACCAATCTATCCCAAGAAAATATCAAAATCAACCATATCTAATTCAACAAGATCATAAGGTAAGATTTTATGAAAGATGCAAATTAGACAATTTCTATACACTCTCCTAGCAACAATAGATGCACAAATAGGAGTAGACACCTCATATGACTCATGCAACAACTATGACTCAACATAGAACACTTTATTAATAAAAGGGGTAACAAAGGAAAGGGTGGCACCCTGATTAATCAAAGCATATATATCAAAAGCAAAGATTTTCAACATACTGGTAACAATATTAGGGACCTCACCAACCTCTTGCCTCCCATTTAGAGCATAAAATCACTTGGGCCTTGGGGCACCACCTTGAGGACCACATCTTCCTAATGGAATTGCATTTGCACCCCGAACTTTACCACAATTTCATAGACAATCTACCTTCTTATGACCAAGTTCCCCATAACCAAAGTATGCATTAGAATCTTTCAAACAGGGACCTCTATGATTCCTTCCACAACTAGGTCACACATCAATAGAAGTCACACCTCCAATACCTTATGGCCTAGGGAAATCATTGGCAAACCCTCTATTAGTAGCATGAGAAGGCCCTTGGCCTTGATGAAATCTAGTACCCTTTCGGAACTTACCCTTAAAATGGGCCCTCTTGGCCTCATGGCCCCTCCTCTTTCTCTATTTTTCCTCCTCCATATGCTCTACAACTGTCATCAACTGAGACAAATCCATGTAACCAATAAGCAAGGCGAACCGGCATTCTTCAATCACTAAGTCAGAGATCCCCATCTTAAATTTATTCATCCTTGATATAGGATTGGACACCAAGTGAAAATCATACTTTGAAAGTAGATTAAATTTGAGGGCATACTCCCTCATACTCATAGCGCCTTGTTTGAAGTTCATAAACTCTACCAACTTTGCTTCCCTAAGCTCAAGAGGGGAAAAATCAGTTAAGGAAGGCCAACTTGAATTCTTCCCAAAGAACCACATCACCATTTCCTTTCTCCACCTTTCATTGCTCATGCCAAATTTGGGCTACCCCTTTGAGTTGGTACGCCACCAACTTCGCATTTTTATTCGGCCCAATATCCATGATATTCAAGATTTTGTAGACCTCATCAATGAACTCTTGTGGATCTTCATCCACCTTTGACCCATGTAAAACCAAAGGATGTATCCTCATGAAGTCTCTTACCCTAGCTCCTGGGGTAGTAGCATGAGGGGCTTGGGCCCCTTGTTGGACTTGGTCGGCCACCACTTGGGCAAGCTTATTAAGAGCATCCCTCACCATTAGTAGGTTGTTCCTCGAGAGTTTAGGCCCATCTTTATCTAGTATTTGGCATGATCTAGCATAAAAAAGAATAATTGGTAGGGGGGAATATCACCACAACTCTATAGCATGAATTAGAACATGAAGAATGGAAATATTTCCTAAAATGCATCATAACCTCCTATTCATATTCATGGCATGCTTTACAACCATGAGTAGAACTTTAATCAACTAGGTGCGTTAGACTCTAAGGATATATCAACGTAATGCTTTGATATCTAGTTTTTCACGACCTTAGCCTAGGGCCTAGCATTGACACGGTGAATAGAGAATACAAAGGAACCCCAATCAAGCCTCCTAACTTATCATTACACATCATTGGTCCTGGAAGCATGTCAAAGACATGGTCATGGAAGCATGTAAAAGACATAAAGTAAGAATAAGGGGAAAGAGGACTATAGCTTCCACAACAACATAATCAAGAGACAAGGAGTCAAAGATCATAATCATAGATATATAACTTGTCTAACAAACACCTCTAAATACATAGATAAGAGCGGGGGCTAAGACAAAGTGACCGAACTCACCCTCACAGTCAAAATAGAACATAAACTAGAAAGTCTCAATACAATAAGGGAAAACATAGACCAAGGTCCCCAAAATGGAGGACTCACCAACTAGATTGAATAGCATCGCACTAGCCACAAAGAGGAGAATGATCAACTTGGGCTCTGGTTTTGACATGGTGATATCATGTTGGCAAGAGTATGCGTTAGTATATTTTAGTGTACTAAATTATGCAGGATGGAATGCAATAAGAGATAACCATCATAATTAAAATGCATAATAATAGGCAATATGCATAATATATAATATGACATGTATGACTAATGCATAAGTAAAACAAGCTTAAGAAACTCATGCTCATATAGGATATCATTAGTGAAGAATAGACCAAACTAAATTTCCAAAATACAAGCCCCTTGGTTAGTTGATGATGATCTCACTCCATCACCCTAGTGGTGTGGTACAAATCCCTCACATTGTTGATGATAATCATACCTCATCATCCTGGTGGCAAAGTACAATCCCCTCATATGGTTTGATGAGTACAAATCCCCACCTCGGTTGATGAGTACAACCTATATCTTAGTTGATGAGTATAAATTCTCACCTCAGTTTTCTAAATTCTTAGTCCCCCGTATTAGGAATGGTCTAATGTAGCACTTTATGTAGAATATATATTATATATGTAAGATCTTTCCATTCTTATAATATCATTCATATTATAACTCATGCTTTGGACTTTCAATTCCACAAGAAAACCTAGTCGAACATTTTATCAAACACTTGGGGGTGTAATAGTGGTAAAAGACCATGAAATTTAGAGATAAAATTATTCAAGAAAATCTATTGTAAAACCATCAATCAATACCTTGCAATACCCCACACACATTCACTTCAAAACCCCTTATAAAATATAACATTAGATCAAAGATTGAAAGCTTAAAAGATGTTAAAAACAACCATACTTTCATGAACTCAACTCACTGTGTAATAAATTTTTTAATATACAAGACCCACATGTAAAATCAACTTTAAATCATGCAATATTAGTAAAAAGGAGATTAGGGTACCATGAGTGGAAGAACCAAATTGCTAAAACCTACATACCTGAGCTATGGAGAAGCTCTAGTTGAAGATTGAAAATGAAGTCTTGAAGCTTGAAGAAAATCATTAGTTCCGAATGAGGGTTTTAAGTCATGAATTTTGGAGTAAAAAAATAGCTAAGTCTTTCGGGGAGTATTGGGAAATGATTAGGATGATATAAGGGTAAAATTTGGCTAAGTATAGATAAAAACATGTTTGGGAAAACTTGGGCCCAACAATTAGAATAATTTGGATGAGTTAAAAAAATAATGCCAAAATAAAAGCACTAACTCTTTGGAAATCGCATTCTTGAAGTTTCATAATTGCTAAATCTTCGCTCTTAATTCAGGGATAGACCCTTCTCCCCCTAATGTGGATCTCCTAAACAATAATATGCTATTGGATTTTTGAAATAACAAATGGATTTTGAAACATATGGAAATTAAAATTTTGGGCATTCTGAGGCACATTTTAGGGCACTTTTTGGGGTCATTACATAAGGATTATGATATGAGTGTACATTATCTTTCCAGTAAGGCTAATATTGTGGCTTATATTTGGATTAGGGTGTCTATGGGTAGAGAATCTTATGTTGATGATGGTGGTAAGGAGGTGGCTAGAGAGGTCCATCGGTTGGTTAGATTGGGAGTTAGGTTGGAAGAGATTGACAATGGTGGTATAGTGGTAGTTAATGGTTATAACTATTTATTGGTTGAAGAAGTGAAGGGGAGGCAAGATCTTCACCCCGCCATGTTAGAATTGAAGGTCTTGGTGAGAGATGGTAAGGTAAGGGTTTTCTTCCTAGGGGGAGATGGTGCCCTTAGGTACCAAGGTAGGTTGTGTGAGCCTAATGTTAATGAGAGGGGGTTTATTCTTGATAAGGCTTATAACTATCCTATTTACCCTAGTTTTACAAAAGATATATAGTGATTTGAAGGATGATTTTTGGTAGTAAGGTATGAAAAAAGACATTGCTAAGTTTGTGTCCAGTTAGGTGGTGTGAAATGGGATAGATGGCTTTGTTGGGTCCAAATTTGGTGATGGAAGACCTAGAGAAAGTTATATTGATCATATAAAGTTTGAAAATAGCCTAAGTTCATCAAAAGTCCTTTCTCGATGTGAGGAGAAGAGAGCTTGAATTTAAAGTTGGTGATTGGATCTATTTGAAGGTGTCACCCATGAAGGGTATGGTTCATTTTGGTAAGAAGGGGTAAATTAAGTCCAAGATTTTTGAGTCCTTATAGGGTGATGAGGAGGATTGGTAAGGTGGCCTAAAAGTTGGAGTTTCCTATGGATATGGATATGGTTCGTCTGATTCTTCATGCATCTAGGTCGAGGAGATGTATTGGTGACTCCGGTGCTATAGAACACTTTAAGGTTAAGGGTGTTATGGAGGATGAGTTGGCCTAAGAGGAGGTTCCGGTGGACATATTGTATGGATGGGAGGAAAGTTGGTTAATAAGAATGTAGTGCTCGTCAAGGCCCTTTGGAACAATTGTCTAGTAGAAGTATCTCTCGAGGAGCCAGAGCGGACATGGAGAAGCAATATCTCTACCTATTTTATTCTATTCAAAATTATGATAACACATCAAGTCCTTTTTATAATTTCAACTCTTATACTCTAGCCCCTATGTCATTTGCATGCATTCAGGTTTATGTTGACAAAGTTCATAGTGGTTTTAACACTTCTGTTGAGGTTTTTGAAAACTGATGTTTAAGTGTATTGTTGCATTCTTGTTAGGGCTGAGTTCTTCATAATTAATCTTCTTCTGTAGGTGTCTTTGACATTCAGGGATGAATGTTCCCAATGGGAAGATATTGAAATGATCCCAAAAAGTGCTCAAAAATATGCCTCAAAAGTGTCCAAAATTATAATTTCCATATATCTCAAAATTCGTGCATGATATTGAAAATCCAAGTCCATATTCTTGATCAGAGAGAAAAATTAAGTTGGGAATGAGTCTAAACCTGATTTTACAGCAATCAAATCGCAATTTAAATTTTCCAAGAATGCGATTTCCAGTGAGGATTTGAACCAAAGGCGCGACGCGCTAGAGATGCGCCTCAGTGTTAAAAATTGCCCTGTTTTATTAGTTCACTCCAAGGCCTTTGGATATTACACCTAAGCCTTACTATGCGTAAAAATAATTATATTTAGCCACATTTTACCGTCATATAATACAAGACATTCCACAATACCCTCTCAAACACTTAGATAAATATTTCACCCAAAATTCAAGTGCCAAAACTCATCCAGATCATAAAGATTTCACTCAAGCTTCAAATCTCTATTTCCAATCTTCATCAAGTAATTCTCCAAAGTTAAGGTATGTGGGTTTCAACTATTGGGTTCTTCTACCCATGGTGCCCAAGCTTCTTTTTACCTAAATTACATGTTTGTAAGCTGATTTTACTTATGGGTCTTCTCAATGAATTTGACTATGAACTATATTGGAGTTTTGTAAAAGTTGGTTGTTTAAGCATGTTTTGAGCTATGAATCTTTGATCTATCTTGGCATTTGATAAAGGTTTTTAATGTATATTTTGTGAGGGTATTACCAAATGTTGGTGGGTGGTTTTACATTTAATGTACTTGCACAATTTTACTCTTGAATTACAAGATTTTACACTAGCATTAGACACCGACCAAGTGTTTGATAAAATGTCCGATTTAGGGTTCTTGAGCCATTGATGATCTATTGCTTAACCTATGACTTGAATGACTTTATGATGATAAAAGGATAGTGTAAATGTGTTGTTTTCATTAAAAGTATCTATAGTGTTGGAAGTTGATCAATTGCCTCGCTCAGGAGGTAGTAGGCTCGTGCAACCATGTTGGGGGGTTTGTACCTCAACTGCCTCACTCAAGAGGTATTAGGCTCGTGCAACTATATTGGGGGGTTTGTACCTTAATTGCCTCGCTCAAGAGGTAGTAGGACCGTATAACTATGTTGGGGAGTTTGTACCTTAATTGTCTCGCTCGAGAGCTATTAGGCTTATGCAATCATTGGGGGGTTTGGACATCAATTGCCTCACTCGAGAGGTAGTAGGCCCATGCAGCCATGTTGGGGGGTTTGTACCCCATTCGTCTCACTCAGGGGGTGGTAGGTCCATGCAACCACATTGGGGGGTTTGTACCTCAAGCTCCTCATCAAGGAGGTAGTAGGCCTTGGTTACTAATGATGGTCTCTTCCTACACATGTAAAATGTTCTATTTAAGTTGTCTTACTATAAGCATCATTCGTGCTTGTCGTTCATCTATATGCTCATTTATTGCCTAAATATGCATTTTGAATATGTTGCCTATCTCTTGTTGCATTGCACCTTATATACGTAGTACATTCAAATATACTAACATATACTCTATGCCTACATAATGTTACTATGTAGGAACCGGAGCTCTATTTGGTCATCCTCCTCCTTCACATGACTAGTACTATCTCTTGATGTAAGATTTGGTGAGACCTCAACTCCGGGGATAATATTTATTGATTTCACGCTATGCAAAGACTCTTTTCTTTTGTCGAATGCTTATGACTATGATGGTGAGCCACAAATGTATTGTGGCCCCCACTCAAATTCTATATTTAGAGGTGTTATTGGACAAGTGATGTAATTATTCTTGAGTTTTGACTCATCTATGTTATTTAAGTATTAAAATCTTTCCCTTAGTCCTAATTTCGCTTGTTTATGTTTCCTTTTGTTGTTTTATCTTGCTTTCACAACCAAGGATGTGTGTATGATATGCTAAGAGGCTTAATTGGGTCTCTTTCAAGTTCCTCATTCGCTGTCTCGTATCTAGGCCCTAATTTTGGTCGTGACAGGTGCTATGTCGATCTACCAGTTAAAGGGTACATACCTTGACCACTATGATGGAGGGTGTGATGTCCATCTACTGATTGAGGGGTATATACTTCGATCACCCTCCAAGGGGGTGCTACACCTTGGATTCCAAGTACTAGTTTGCTTGGTCGATGATGATGGTCTCTTCCTACATGTATTATGTTCTATATAAACATGTTTTACTTCAAGAATTGAACATGCATGCAATGTTTCTAATATACTATCTCTTTCTTAGGTATATGCATTTTCATTATGTTGCCTATCTCTTATTGCATTGCATCCTACATACTTAGTACATTCAAACGTACTAACGCATACTCCATCCCTACATGTTTTTACCTTGTAGGAATAGGATCCCCTCATGATCATCCTCTTCGTGGCTAGTTGTGATATCTTGAAGATAAGCTATTGGTGAGTCCTCATCTTCGGGTAAACTAGCTTTGTACTCTTACTTTTGCTATTTCTTTATGTTGCACTTTGATACTAAAAGGGAGGGCTCGAAAAGTATCATGGTCCCTACTTAATTCCATGTTTAGAGGTGTTATTGGACATGTGATGCAATTATGATTGAGCTTTTAACTCTTTTGATGATTTATGCTATTCAATATTCCCCTTAGTCCCTTTATACTTATTTATATTCTTTCAATATTGTTTAATTTGCTTCTGCAATCAAGCATGTGTGAATTATATGCTAAGAGTCTTGTCTGGGGTTCCTTTCGATTCCCATTTTGGTGTCACATCTAGGCCCTAGGCTTGGATCATGAAAATGCACTTCCTTCACTAACCCTTTCTTTCCTTCCTCCACATGGCCAGTACTGCCTATAGATAACATGCTAAGAGCATCAGTGACAATGTTAGCCATATTTGAGTGGTAGAGAATTCTCATGTCATAATCCTTGAGCAGCTCTAACCATCGACTTTGCCGTATATTGATCTCCTTCTAATTAAAGACATACTACAGGCTCTAGTAGTCAGTGAACACATCCACATACACTCCATAAGAGTAGTGGCACCAGATTTTAAGTGCAACCTCCATCGCTACCAACTCAAGATCGTGGGTCGGATAGTTTCTTTCATGAACCTTAAGTTGGCTGGAAGCATAGGCTATCCTCTTCACCAAAACACAACCCAATTCAACTCTTGACGCATCACAATATATCACAAAGTCCTCCATCCTACTGGGCAAGGTTAAAACAGGTGTAGTAGTCAGCCTAATGTCTCTTGGAAGATCTTCTCACAATCCTCAAGCCACTGAAACTTGACCTTTTATTGAGTTAACTTAGTCAATGGCATGGATAGGTGAGAAGACCCATCAATAAATCTATTGTAGTAGTATACCAACACCGAGAAACTTCTTATGTCCATTAGAGAAGTTTATCTGGGCTAGTTCTTAACTGCTTTAATCTTCTTGATCTGGGACAATTACTAACCACTTTAATCTTCTAGGCATCTACTCGGATACTATCTCCAGAAACCACACAGCCTAGAAAGACCACTGACTTGAGCCAGAACTCATATTTCGAGAACATTGCATACAACTCATGGTCCTTAAGTGTCTGAAGGACAATTTTGAGTTGATTGGCATTCTCCTCCTTATCTTACACCAAAATGTCATCGATGAAAACGATTAAAAACATGTCAAGGTATGGTTTGAACACTCTATTCATCAAGTCCATGAAGGTTGCAGGTGCATTCATCAACCCAAAAGACATGACCAAGAACTCAAAGTGGTCATATCTAGTCCTGAAGGTTGTCTTTAGAATGTCACTTTCCCTCACTTTCAACTGATGGTAGCAGATCTGAGGTATATCTTTGAGAAACAAAAGCACCCTAAAGTCGGTCAAACAAATAATTTATCCTTGGGAGAGAATGTTCATTCTTAATCGTGACTTTGTTCAGTTGTCTATAAACTATGCATATTCTGAGAGACCCATCTTTCTTTCTTACGAGTAGGATGGGACCACCCCAAGGAGAAACACTTGGCCTAATAAAGCCCTTCTCTATAAATCCGTCAACTGCTCTTTCAACTCAGCGAGGGCCATCCTATAAGATAGAATTGAGATAGGCTGGGTATCAGGAAAAACATCAATCCCAAAGTTGATCTCCCTATCAGAAGGAACTCTAGGTAGATCCTCAGGAAATACTTTCAGAAACTCACTCATAATCTAGACTAACTCAAGAGTAGGAGGCTCAACATCATCAAACTTAATTCGCATGAGATGGTAGATGCACCCTTTAGAGATTAACTTTCTATCTCTAAGGTAGGAAATAAACATGTCCTTAGGTGCAACATAATCTCCCCTATAATAGGATCATTTGGAAACTGTAATCTGACAGTTTGGGTCCTATAGTTAACAGAGGCATAGCAGGTGTGAAGCCAGTCTATACCAAGGATTACACTAGAGTCAATTATCTCTAACTCAACTAAATCAGCAAGAGTATTCCTATGGTAGATAGATACTACGTAATCCTTATAGACTCTTTTGGCTATGATAGACTCACCAACAGGAGTAGAAACAAAGAAAGGCTTAAGTAAAAACTCAGGAGAAATCTCAAATATTTTGTCCACATATGGTGTCACAAAAGACACCATTCCCCCTAGATCAAGCAAAGTATAACAATCAAAGGCAAAGACTTAAAGCATACCCGTTATAACATCTGGAGGCAGTTTGTTCCTCCACTTGTCCCTAGTATGGCACCTTTCTAGTTACCCTTGGGTGGTGGCATTGTAGTAGAAGATTGTACCATGTTGCCCCAAAGTGGACATTCTTTCAGGAAGTGACCTGTCTGGCCACACTTGTAGCAAGTATCTCCTCCGTCCTTATACTCTCCCAAATGTATCCTACTACACTTCTCACAAGGTGGTTTCCTTTTCGAGCCAAGGGTCATAATAACCCGCGAACCCTATGCTCTAAAGTTTGACTAAACTTGGGACCTTTGATCATACCTGACGTTTGGAGTTAATGTAGTGGCTAATGATGGTGCATACCTCGGATGCCTCTTCTAAAAGTAAGACTTGTCTCCCTTATCCTTGTTGTGTTGGCTAGGGTCATGCCCTATCGACTTGGCCTTTTTACCCAAATGCTCTTCTCTATCTTTCTTCTTTTCCTCAGTTTACAGGGCCTATACCAGATTCTGGAGGAATCTACTCTCCAGATCAATAATGATGCCTTGCACTCCCTTTTCGACTGTTTACCCAACCCATATACAAATTTTCTCATCCTTTCCCTCATGTCCTGGATCATCTCTGGAGCATACTTAGACAACTTAAGAACTTGAGGTGTGCTCTTTAATGGTCATCCCCTCTTGCTTTAGGTTCACGAACTCTTCAACATTTTCCTCCTTCAACCTTTGGGGAAAGAAGTGGTCAAGGACAGCACTCTCAAACTCACTCCACTCAGTCGACATAACATCCTCACCCCGACTATCTTCCCATTGGTTATACCAGATATTTACCACATCCTTAAGCTGATAGGAGCAAGTTTAACTCCCAAAAAATCAGTGGCATGCATAGCCCTTAAGACCTTGCACATCTCATCGATAAATTTCTATGGCTCCTCCTCAATTTTTGGCCTTATGTAGACTAGCAGGTTTATCCTCAAGAAGTCTCGGAGCCTAGTTGCAGTATTAGGCTCTTGAGAGATAGAACTAGGAGCTTGGGGACCTCGGCTCCTACTCTGGGAAGCCACTAGACGGGTGAGCATCGTAATGGCTCCTATGAGGTCTGCCTCTTAGGTGGAGGATGGCTAAATATGAGGTGCCTCTGGGACCCCAGTGGTCCTAGCAAGTCATCCCTATCTAAATAGGGACCTCTTGTGGAGGATTCTCAGAGTTTAGGGCTCGGGCATCTCATTGGGCAGCGATACACTTGGAGGTATGATCTGTAAATGTGTAACGCATGAACTAGAAAAGAGTTTTATAGAGTCAAACTCTATAACACGAACTCAGAATACAACAGAAGTGTAACCCTTCCTAATGTCCCATAGCCTCCTGCTTATAATGTGTGGAGCATAACACACCCTTAAACAAGACTCTACTAGACACTGCTTTATAGATTCCTTAGTTGGCACTTGGAGAACCATGGTTGATTCTACAAGAGAACCATTTAGCATCATTGTCATATCTTACTCAACACTAGAAAAATACTCAATGAAAACATTTAAAGGATAATAAAGATGTCAAAAATAGTTTTCAAAATAGATCATGTCTAAAAAATGAAATACTCAACTATACTCTACTCTAGGTCTATGAAGTCTCTACTCTAAACATCTTGATGGTACCATGACAAGCCATGGCTACCCAACTCAAGAGAATAACAATGATAATAAATAAACTAAGGCTCCTCTGATTAGGAAGGAGGCTTACCAAGGCTGAAACTCAAGAAATCCAAACCTCAATAGTACGCCTGTTGAAGTCCTCTATCACCTATATCTACATCATGAAATGATGCAGTACTAAGTGGCATCAGTACATAAAATGTACGACATGTAAAATAGCTCAAGGAAACAAATAAGGCTTAAAGCTCAATCAAATGACTCGACTCAAGAATCAACTCCTCATCTCATAACTAAAGTCAAGTAAATCATTCAAGTTTTAAGTTTGAAATCATCCTTTCGAAAAAGACTCAGTGTTTAATACAACTCAGTTTGCAAATCATGAATATGCTCATCTTAAGTATTGCTTGGAAGTTTCTCTAACCAACATAACTCTCCATCATTATGATTCATTGGTGATGCATAACAAAAAATATGTAGTTACCAAGTCCATCCTAAACTACTATGGTAAAGGACATCAACCTCTGTTCTCTCTCTCAGATCCTAAGAGAGTGTCCCACTATTAGGACATGGACCACTAGAATTATTCTGCCAGACCATCCTACGTTGGCAATAAAGTTCTGGCGTGCTCCTCCATCACCCAACTCGGTGCTCAATAATCCTTTCAAGAATAAAATGTGCTCATAGAAATTGGCTCAAACTCATCTCAGACAAGTCAATTCAGCTCTCAATAACTCAACTCAAATACTACTCAGCTCAATAAATTAGGACCACCATTTATGCAATGCAACTCAAGACTCTAACTCATATAATGCAATATTCTCACTGATTATGGTCAAGTACCTCATCTCACCCAGGTTAAACACAGAAGACATAATAATGCAAGACTCTTATTGACCTCAAGAACCCTCGCTTCTTCTCTTCTTCTCTCAACTTCTTGCGCATTTGGAGCTTTGGAATGGGGATTAGAAACCCTTTTTCAACTAAAAACACTTCATGAAATTGTGGTTTGTATTTTTGAGGAGTTGAAGAATATCTAGAATACCCCTCACGATTTAAATAAAAAATTTTAACTCGAAAATACCCAGTCCACGTTGCTGGGCACGCAGTAGTGTAGTTTATTCAACAATTTTCCCAAATGAGTTTTTTTGATCCCCATCGAAAAAACTTAAAAAAATATAAGTGAGGTTTCACGAACAAGGCGCATGGCACTGACACATACCAACATTGTTTCAATTTTTAGATCGAAAAATTATTTTTCAATCTAGTTGCTCTGAAAATCGAAAGAGATTATTTTTTCACTTAATTTGTCATGATGATTACATATTTAGACTTGGATTTACAAATAGAGAATGGGAATACGTGTTATGTGTGCATCTCTCCTCTAGGAGTATTGTGATAATTTTACTGGATATTACAACACACTTGTCATGTACTTGCACTTGTAGTTTTGCCGTGTTTTCATGAAATTAGACCAACATGGGAGTGGTCATTTTTGTGACAAGTTCGTGATATGGACCTGTCGTATACTTTTTTGGATAAGGAATTGCTACGAGGTTCAAAAAAGTTTATTTTTTGAGCGTAAGAACCCCAAAAAATTCTTGAACACCTGCATATTCTCTAAAACATGAAAACAAGTTAAACTGGCCAAGAAAAATCCCACAAAATCTAAAGGATCAATGGGAAATAAAAATGATAAGAATCTACACATATATTACCAAGGCCGTGACGCAGACTATTCGCGGACTAGCACCTTCTGTTAGATGACACTTTTTCAATAATTTTTTTAATTTTTTTAATTCCTATACTAGGAATTAAAATGCAAGAATTAAAAATACGTTACCATAGGATGCCTCCCGTGAAGCACTTAATTTATGATCATGGCACCACTCAACATATTTCCTATTCATCATTGGCCAAGTCAATGGCCTCCTACTCGTAGTCATCATCAACAACATAGTAGTGCTTAACGCTTTGTCCATTGACCAAAAATGTCTTGTTCACCTTGCTGAGGTTCTACAACACCATATGGCATCATGCACACCACTGTATATGGTCCACTCCTCTTGGACCTCAGTTTACTTGGAAAAAGTTTCAAACAAAAGTTGAAAAGAAGTACCTTTAGTCCAAGTTCAAAGTTGTTCTTGATGATGTAATTATCATGCCATTTCTTGGTCATCCCTTAATAGAGCTTCGCCTTTTCGTAGGCTTGGGGCCTCAACACATCTAGCTCCTCCAGTTATTCTATCCTCTTACACCCTGTGAGTCCTTGATCAGGATTGAGCTTTTTTATGGCCCAATACGCATGATGTTCTAACTCGATAGGGAGGTTACAAGCTTCACCATACACCATCCTATAAGGTAAAGTCCCAATCGGCATTTTCTAAACTATCTGATATGTCCACAAAGATTCATCTAGCTTCAGTGCCAAATCTTTCCTTGTAGCATTGACAGTCTTCTGCAAGATCTGTTTCACTTTGTGATTATACATTTCTACATGCCCACTTGTCTGTGGCTGATATAATGTATCAACTTTGTGTCTGACCCTATACAGCACAACTTAGTTCTTCATAGTTTGATTTATGAAATGTGACCCTCCATCACTGATTATAGCTTATAGAATTCCAAACCTTGTAACATATGCTTCTTTAGGATTTGCTTACCACCTTAGAGTCATTGGTTGGTAATGTTACGACCTCAACCCATTTGGACACGTAGCCTACACCATAAGAATATACTAATTTTTGAAGGATGGTGGAAATGGTCCCATGAATTCCATCGCCCAGAAATCAAAGATCTCTACTTCCAATATGTTGTTCAGAGGTATCTCATGACTCTTGGATATAGTCCATGTCCTCTGGCATATATAATAATTCCTGAGATAATCAATAGCATATTTAAATAAAATAGGCCAAAAGAAATTGGATTGTAATACCTAGTGGGCCATTATTTCTCCTCCATGGTGCCATTTATATGGTGAAGCATGGCACTGCTCAAGCATTTGGCGTGTCTCTATTTCTGGTACACATCTCCTTAACATTCTTTCTGCATCTTGTTTAAAGAAATAAGCCTCATCCTAGATATAGGACTTAGCATCATGGGCTAGTTTTTTCCTTTGCTAGCTTGTAGCATCAGGTAGGAACACCCCACGCACTAAATAATTGATAATGTCCACCCTATGTCTCATTAATGGTTATGAGTGTCATCCCATCCTTCTTCGAGACACACTATACTGGACTCACCCATTCGCTACCTAATATAGGATAAATGATCCAACATCAAGCCACTTGATGATATCTTCTTTACCACCTTTTTCTTGAGAGGGTCTAGCTATCTTTATGGTTGGGCAATCGACTTATGATTCTCTTCCATATATATTTGGTGCATTCCTCGAGATGGGTTGATTCTGTGAAGATCTGACATTGTCCAACCCATGGCCCTTTTCCTCTTCTTTAGCAACTATAGCATTAATTTGGGCTACAGACAAAGAAGCAGACAACATTATAGGTAAAGTATTATTGTAACCAAGAAAAATATGCCTGAGATAAGAGGGTAATAGCTTCGACTCTAACTAAGAAGCTTCTTTGATTGAGGGTTTGGATATAGATCCAACTCTCTATCCAATAGTTCTAGTATCTTCTTGAGCATGCTAACATTTGGAGTATTCAGCACACTTACAATCTCTTTGGTAGCAAGGTCATCCTCTAACTCTTGATTTAGTAACACTTTTCTATAGGATTCTTGGTATCAATGTTATTGACTGCCATCTCTGCATCAAAAACTTTAATGGCTGCCAATTCTCATATATGGTAGGCAATTTCAATTGTTGATAGGCATCAAAGAACCATATCTTGTCATTCATGCACATAGTCAGCTATGTTGGTTCAATTTAATAAAGTTTGGTACTGAATACAACATTTCTTCTAAGTTGGGTCCTTAAGGATAAAATTGATGTGGGGTCAAGGTGTGTGTGAGCTTGTGATTAGCCCAAGTGATAATATGTGCCTATATATATATACATGTATATCCTTACAAGATCAACACACTTCATACTTAGAAAAAATTAGCAAAATTGTTGAACAAAAAAATACCCCTCTCGGGTTTGCTATAGTAATTTCCAAGAAATTTGATTTTTTCGTATTTTCAATTATTTGACACTTTAAGATCGGTATATTGAAACCCGTAAGTAGCATGGTGACGTTGTTTAGTCAAGAAAATGCCTAGTTTGCCAGTTACGAAAGATTGGGTTGTAGTAGAGGATTTCAAGGTATGTTAATTTTTATCCTTGTTTATGTTAATTAAAGGTTATGAAG
>JAOTQJ010177283.1:0-23923 GCA_025642045.1 Solanum sejunctum
ATTTGACATGTTGATTTTTACTATCCTTGATGTTGATTGTTGTTTCTATATTATTTTACTTATTTGGGATTCATTCAGCTATTTTGCATGCCAGTACATTCCATGTACTGACATCCCTTTTTGGACTACATTGTTTCATGATGTAGATACAAGATTTGAAGATTGTCAATAGGCACATCATTGAGGATTTGAGACGTTCAGCTAATTGATGAGCCTCCCCTAATTTAGAGGTTTCATTATATTTATTTCATCTTACTTTAGAGTTAGATTTGATTAACTTTATTTTGATTGAGGTAGCCATGGATCTGTCAGTGGCACCACTTGATAGTAATAGAGGCTTCATAGACTAAAGTAGAATGTTGATGTTATTTGTTAACCTAGTTTTTTTATACTAGCCTTTCCATTTAAAATATTATTTATTGACTAGATGACATGTGCCCATTTACTTCTTTGTATCTTTCACTGATTAGTAGAGTCTATTGATTGAATGAATGTGATGAGGCCAAGTGGTTGGCTTGGGGACTACAAATAGTCTCTTAAATGCTGGTTATATCTAGGGTACCCTCTTGAGGTGTGACAAACTTGGTATCAGAGCACAAAAGTGTCCTAAGGAGTCTATGATGCCATGTCTAGTAGATCTTGTTTATGTGTGTCTTGTCGATCATACTTCATAAGCAAGAGGCTATAGGACATTAGGAATTGTCTTACTTCTTTCTTATTCCAAATTCGTGCGATAGAGTTAAACTCTAAGAAAACTCTCTTCTGATTCTTGCATTGTATTAAACCTTTAGACTATGTCTTGTCCACGATGTGATAGAGATGGTAATGTTCAAACTCTTCCCAATGAGATCCCCCAGAATAAGTAATCAGAATGGTAAAGAAACTGCACTAGGCTTTAGAGTAGTCGACTAGTGTGCTATGTCGATTGATAGGAAAGAGTGCACTATATCTTATATCAATCGTGCATTTGACTTAGCCCTAAATGTGCCAAGACCCTTGTTTTACAAAACTATCTCTTATTGCTATCCATGATAGAGAAACTTATGTCTCCAAAGAGTTTAATGTTACCACCTAAGAGTAAGAAATGAGGTCCTATAAAACCTTAGTAGAATTGAGTCATCCTAAAGTTAGAAGAATATCGATGGAAAGAAATAGATGAAATAGTAATAGTGATAGTTGATTTGGGGCTTGTAATTAGAGTTATATACCTATTAAGTGAGCAATAAGGTGATGAGTCGATTGTCATAAGTTTGATGAAAAAGTATTGAGTACACTCTAATTATTATGATGAGGTATAGAGAGAGACAGTTAGTATTAGGATATGATAGAGCATGCTCAAACTAGAAGAAAGTTTATGCTAATATGTTGTAGTATTCATACTATTAAGGGTGAAACTTAGATGTTGAATAGGGGGAAACAGAGCACCTTTGAAGTGATAGATCAAAACTAGGCTTATGAATTTTAAGTAAGAGTTTATGAGATTCATTGATTTATGAGCCTTAGTCAGATAAAGAGATATGACTGAATAGGTGGGTGGTACTGAGTCATAAGGAAAGTGATGTTATGGGCTGAGTACAAGTGCCCCTTAGGTATGACGAGTGAAACAAGGATAACTCAATAGATAAGAGGAGACTTGAGATGTGTACCCATGATTGTCTAAGGATATGTGAAGCTCTAAGTTATGACTACTATAAGAATCTAGATAGATTGTTTGAGTTATCAATATGGAGTAAGTTGATGTAAGTATTTTGTGTCATCCTGAGCAACTAAATTGATAAGGTCTTATGGATAGGTGATGATGAGTTTCCCATTATATATTCAAAGTCTTATAAAATGAGTTTATAGGAGCACAGAAGTTGTGTTTAGCAGGAAAAAAGAAGAGGTTAGATTGCAAAAGGTGTGAAAAGTGGTTATGTACTCCATTAAGATTAGAAATACAGGGGGAAATTTCCATTGAGACAAGAGAAAGCAAGGAGTGATATCTTTGGAAAGAGTCTGAGTGGCTAGTCATACATATGTAACTATAGCATAACAGAAGATTTTAAGACATTTTTGTGGATAGTGATTCCCTGACCACGTGGAGATATATGCTTATAGCCTATTACAGAGAATTAATTCGCAAAACTTAAAGATACAACCCTGGATCTAAGGGGGAGATAACATGAGAAACCAAAGTAGATCTTAAGTTTGATAGAGATGGGCTAATCAAGATGAGACATCAGTTCTTGTCATATCATATGTTCCTTATTGTTTCATTGAGGAGATGCTTTATTCCCGTTTGGTATGTGACTGCCATGCCCATGGCCTAGTCCTATCTACCTGGTGCTGATTGTCATTGTTGTCGAGATGTGAGGATGAAAAGTGATGAATTCATTCATTAATTTTGATCTTACCCCATGCTTCTATGAGTTCCCAATCCTATGTTAAGGAAGAAGTGACCTGAGTCTTACACTAAATATAGTTCTATAAACTCAAAATTAGACTCAATAGATGACGAAGATTGTACTTCATTATAAATATTCTCAAATAAGATTTCTCGATTGAATCGTGCTAATGATTTTTGTTCCAAGCCTGAGAGCGCTCCAACTTTCTACTTTTGATAGAAGCATTGATGATAGGAGATGAGTGATGATTCATGAGAGGGAGTGAGAGTTTTCCATTATGACATTATCTTATGCATGCCTTGATCTTTGGAACATTATGCTACTGTTGATGGTAGGACATAGAGTGTCAAGTTTGATATGTAGAATCGTGCTTATTGTGCATGAGGAGTAATAGTTAGGGTTTGTCTAAAGGGGGAGATGCTTAGTTTCCCTAGGCCCTAATAGTGATGTTGATAATAGCAGATGGAGAATGAGGGTAGATGAGGAGAAGTGAATAAATCTTTATTATAACATTGGTGTTGTACTTGTGTCATGTAGAGGTAAAGATAGGGAGGAGAAGAGATATGAGATCTTATGATATGCAATACATAGGTAAGAGTATGATATATATCTTTGAGTAGGAGCTCGTTGAATCGAGGAAGTAGAGGTGCTAAGTAACCTAGAAAATTCTAAGACCAAGTTCAAGTTGTAGAGTGATAGGCTTGAATATGTGGTTATTGTTATGTGAGTATTGATGATAGACTATTAAAGACTCGTAACAAGGGGCTTAAGTGAGAGTGGTGAGGTAGTGGAGAGTACTAGAGATCTTTTAATGAAAGCCTCTGAGGAAGTATAGAGTTGATTATTGAGGGTTAGCCTTGTATGGATATGATCATCTTAGCAATAACACCTTCAGGCTCAAAGGTAGGCTTAAATGGAATAAGAGGATGTGGATAGGTAGAGAGTTGAATAGGAGTTATGAGTTTAAGTTGATGGAGTAGAATGTCGTGAAAAGGAGCACAATTGAGATGATGTGATAAGCTTGAGAGTTGTACATAGAGCCTTATGTATCGATGGTCCTATTCTCGATTGGAGTTGGTGGTTTCCTTCCTGAGTTCAAAAGGTTGATTGTTGTAGTGTTTAAATGACTCAAATTGATTGCGTTTCAACGTTCCATTCGTGTTTGATGCTGAAAATGTCTAAAGAATATCTCTACTCTTGATCTGAATTGATTTGCCTATTCTGAGTGATTTATGCTCGACCGGATGGATTGATAGTTTGATTCGTTGAGTGATTGATGAGAAGAGTCTTGATTATTATTTGTGCTTGATGACTAAATGTTAAAGGCAATATTTTTACCCTGGACTTAATTGATGTTCCTATTCTTGAGTTGATTGTCTATTCTTGAGTCTGAATAGAGATTGTTGAAAGTGATGAGGAGTCGAAAGACTGATTGGTAGATGTGAATGTTGATATGAGTTTTGAGTCTATTCGTGTCTTGATATCAACCTTTACTCATCATTTGAGGACGAATGATTCCAAGGGGGAGATGATGTAATGACCGGTAAAATTATCAAAATACCCCTAGAATAAGATATGCATGTTATGCATCTTCCCATGCTCCATTTGTGAATCTGAGATAGGATATGCAATCAGCATGGGAAATTGATTGGAAAAATGGTCTCGTCTGAATTTTAGAGCCATCAGATCGAAAAATAATTTTTTCATCCAAAATGATTTCTAGAGATTGTACGCGCCCAAGGTGCGATGAGGACATGCCTTATATATTTTTTAAAAATTTTTACTATAATTAGAAAACTCTTTGGAGAATTTTTGAAAACAAAATACACTGATCTACGTTCGGAGCGCATTGTAGGCCTGTGTAAATTCCAAGATGAATTTTACTTTAATTAAGGAGAGATTTTTAGACCTTTCCCAACACTCCTAAGTTCAATAAATGAATAGAATCTTAAATCATAACCTAGGGTTTCAAGAAAAGAAATTCAAGAATATTAACCTAGGATTTCAAGAAAACGAATTCAAGAATTCCAAGAAAGGATTTATTAATTCTTCTTCAGGAATTAGGGTTCTTCATCAAGAACTCTAAAGATTCTAAATAAAGAATTCAAGAATCAAGGAGAAGCTTTTCAAACCATGTCTTTCCAAGTTTTTCCACTCTAAAAGACTACTGAGATCGAGGATTTTCTCCAAAAAATCTAGTACTCATCAAATTTTGATTGTAGTATCAACTTTTCGGGCATGTAAGGCTACCTAAAATCTTATTTTCGTGCCTAATCTATATTTACTATCTTGAATACTAGTCAAAAGTCAAACCAATTTCATCCCTATGATCTTGCGGAGAAGTTCCAGAACTTTGTTATAAATTCCTTATTATTTTATCATTATCATACTAAGGACTTCAGCATTTAGTACATCCCTTTAAAGTCTTGAAGTATTATTACTCAGTTACAAGAACTCTAACTAGAATCAAGAAATATTTTCCATATTATGTTTTACTATTACTCTGTTGTCAAGTTGAGCTTTAAATGACAAGACATTATGTTCAATTAATTATGACTCTATGAAATTCAATAAAGGCTATTTGTCCAAAGTATGAGTTGAATAAACAAATATTTTAGCATGAGTTATACAAGTAGTGTATTTACTACACTATCTTTTGAGCATAGTATGTCAATTTAAAAGTGCAGTTAAGTCAGCTAAGGCATTTTGCATTAATATTCATCATACATAGGTTTCAGAGTTTGAGAAGGCATTATAAGTTATGAGAAAGAAAAACCATTTTATAGAAAATATGTTGAGCCAAGCCTCGAAATAACAGATTTTCAGTTTTACCCTAAAGAGGGATATTTTTTTATAGTTACTATGCACAGTGCATGTTTTGGGAGTAGTATTGATCATCGATGTCGGAATGAATTCAGATAACTCCAACCCCATAAACTATGTAGCCAACATAGTATAGGAATATACCAAAGGTACAATTCCTCATAGGTCATTGAAATGGCCTAGTTTTAGGATGGATCCACTCCCTTAGTTTTTGTTCCTTACCCCGGTAAAGTATGAGATGGTTTTGGCAGCATGGGAAAGATGCTATATCATCACAAAGCTCATAGTGGTGGTTGTCGATTAGAGAAACTCCCCAAGTTAAAGTAAGCTAGTTTCTACATGTAGACTTTCAGCATATATTCTATTTTTAGCATGTATTGCATCACTACTTATGCTATCTTATTTTGAAACATGTTTTGGTTACCTTGAGTATAGTAACTTATCCTATGATTCTGTTTTGTCTATTTTACATACCGTATGTTTCATGCACTGACGCCTTTGGTGCTACATCATTTTATGATGCAGATTCATGTGTCCAGATGATAGCAGATATTCAGTACGTCTGCTTTCTAGAGGCAATTCATAAAACCTATTTAACACCCCATAAATTAATAAAATGCCCCTAGAATGTAATTATATGCATAACGCGTCTTTCCAAGATCCAATGTAAAATTCGAGACTGAATTTGTGGAAAATAGTCTCGAGCAAATTTTAGAATAACTGGGTCAAAAAATAATTTTTGTCAATTAATTTTAGGACAGTGCTGATGCACGCCCAAAGTGCAATGCGCTAGGGATGAGCAACTACACCTATATTTTTTTAAAAACTTTGAATGGGAGGAGAAAATTTCGTTCAAACAAATTTTGGGGAAAACTTCTAGAAATCTTTGATTTTCATGAACAACTTTTGTAGATCACAAATATATTTACAAATCTAGATTAGTCTCATGGAAACAAAGTTTATAAAGTCAGAATTTTGATATATTTCATATAGACCAACAGGACGATTCATAATTTGATCTACTAACCATGGATTGATCTTGTGGATGGGAACTTCAAAACGACAAATTTTCAGGCTCAGATCTATGTACAAGGGTCTACAATCCATAAATGACATCCACAGATGTCCTCCAACAATTTTTTAAGTACACATTTTGTAACATTTTTTCTAATTCTGGGAAGAGTATTTTGGGTATTCCTAACCTATTATTATTCTAAGTCTAATAAATGAGTATTAGGGTCATTTTATAACAATTAAGAGTTTTAAAAACTTATTCTTTTCCTAGTTTCTAAGCAAGGGTTCTTGTGGGAGAAAGAAGAGAAAGTTGGGGATATCAAGATTCGAGGCCAATTCTTGAAGAGGATTAACAGTTCTTCATCTCAGATATTTAAGGCTAAACTAAAAGCATGAGATTGTCCTCCCATGTGCCCCGTAGATGGTCATAGATGAGTTGAGAACCCATGAGTCCCGACATATGATTTCTTGAACTATTATCTTGATTAAATTCTTGAATTAGGTTTCGATTGTACTAATGAGTCCCTATATACAATTTTATTAAAGTGGAGAAATTTGCTAAATGTATGTTCATATCTTCTTTTGCATGAACCCTAATTGAGGACTATGATTTCTTTTATACATTATTCTAGAAAGCTGAGATCTGATGGTCTGAGCATGTTAATCTCATGATTTCTTTTAGCATATTTTATGGAGTCTCATGAATATAATTTTGGAGCTTGAATAATGATTTGAGAAAGAGTTTTGGTGATACGTAGAGATTATTTTTGAAGCGTGAGTATTGTGTTAGAAAACACTTGACATTTTAATGAGTTTTTATTGAATTGAGAACTAAGTCTACATGACCCTTTTAGTATATAATGATGAAAATGTAAGTATATTTTCTCATAATAATTTCATTGATAGATGATGGTGATAGTTAATATGAGTCTTAAAGAGTATTGATTTGATAGATGAATTGTGCATGTTTTACTCTTGTGAGTTCTATTAAGCATCGAGTTGGGTGAGGAGTGTTACCCAAAACTGCATTTGCTAGCGTTGGATAGTTGTGCAGCACGTTCTTATGACTTTTGTCCCAAAAGTTAGACAATTCTCTTTGGATCCAAGAGATAAAGCGATAGAGATACTATGTCCTTTACTATGGCAAGTTTAGGATGAGCGTGGCAACAATGCTAATTCACTTTGCACCACCTAACTTAAAGGTGGTGAGATAGGATAGATGTCGGTTAAGAGAAACTCCCAAGCGATATTGATTGAGCATAAGTCTTTTAAGGGAGCCTTTCTTTTCTTTCCAAATGTATATTATAAAGAGCATGATTTAATTTAAACTTGCATTTTTACTAAGTTGAGATGGGTTGAGCCTTTTTTTAGTCTAGTTGGTGTTATGGCCATATTATTCTACATGTTTTGTTTTCATTTAGATATTTTACACACAACTGCATTCTACATACTAATGGCACTCTAGCATTGCATCATTTTATAATGTAGATACATGGGATCGAGATCACCAGCAGGCGCATCTTTGAGGATCTTTGGACGTTCAGTAGATTGGTGAGCCTCCCTTACTTCAGAGGATTCATATGATATTTTCATCTTGCTTTAGAGTTAGATACTTATTAGCTATATTTTGATTAAGGTAGCCATAGGTCTATCATTAACACCACCTAATAGTGATAGAGGCTTCATAAATTAGAGTGGAATTGTTGATTAATAAGACTATGAGCTAGTTCTCTTCTACTAGCCTTTTAATTTATGATATTATTTTGAGACTAGATGATATATGTCCATTTACTCCCTTTTGTTCTTCCGTTGATTAGTAGAATGTATGAATAAATAAATGTGATAAGGCTAGGTGGTTCGATTGAGGACTAGCAATAGTCTTTGTATGCTAGTTACGCATAGGGTACCCTCCCAGGGAGTGACGAACTTGGTATAGAGCATGAGTTAAAGAGTCTTAGGGAGTCTATCAAGCCGTGTCTAGTAGAGTCCCTATTATTGGTCTGAAGAACTCTATGTCTATAATTTGAAGGCTATAGGACATTTATGAATTGTTTCCCTTCTATCGTGCAATAGAGTCAAACTCTATAGAAGTTCTTTTCTAATCATGCTTTACATGTTACAAACCATGCCTTCTAAATGCATCATGGACTTAAGGCATATCAATATCAATGAGAAGCTTGAGCCTACTACTCAACTTGTTGTGTATGATCGATGGGTAGGAGAGGACAAGGAGAGTGAGATGGAAGAAGATTAGGTCGCGAAGGGAAATTGATTCCCCTTTCTGCAGAGACCCTGGAGTTATATGCCACCAGTAGTGAGTACACCAACATCCAGTAGTAAATGTAATCTGAGGCCGAGAAGAGACCTGTCTTTCAAGGTTGGTAATATTCCACCCTGAGGAAGAGTGACTCTAGGACAGAAAGAGAAGCCACCATGTGGAAGGTATGCAAAACTTTATTTGGGCTGGTGTCGATTGGGCACCAATGACTACTTTAAATGTGGTCAAGTTGGTCACTTTTGGAGGGATTGTCCAACATGAGTCAACAAGGCTAAACCCACTAGATCTACACCATCAGTTAGAGGAAATTAGAGAGATGTTACTCCTAGCACAAGCGAAGCTATAGACCAGTTATGTATCGCAGTGGTCGCCAAGCTCAGAGAAACACTTTGGGATGTTGTGATAAGTATTGGTTGAGTCTTTACTTGCTTTTGATGCTATCCATGAGAGAAAATCTTATGTTTCCAAGAAGTTTAATGTTTCCACTAAGAGTGAGGTTTGAGGTCTTGGAAAACTATAAGTAGAGTCATTACCCCTGAGCTGGAAAGATGACGAGGGTTAGGAGGAGATTGGGTAGTTAGAGTGGTGATTGATTGAGGTTTGTAGTTAGAGTTATGTACCTATTAGATAAGTAATAAGGTGATAAATTGATTGCCATAAAATTTATGAAAGAGTCATAAGTACATTGTGACTTTCATGATGCGGTATAGGGGAAGAATTATTGTCAAAAGGTGTTAGAGCATGTTCAAACTAGAAGGAAGTGTATGTTGATGTGTCTTAGTATTCATACTATTGAGGATGAAGTGTAGAGCTTGAATAGAGTGAAAGAGTGCTTTGAATGTGATAGATATAAATTAGGAATATGATTGTAATTGAAAGTTCATAGGACTCATCAAGTTATGAGCTTAGTCAGATAAGGAGATATTGAATATATGAGTGGTATCGAGTGGTGTGAAAGCAATGTGTTGATTGAATACTCGCTATGAGATTTTAGTGGGATTATGTTCCCTAAATTTTTACCTAGTAGTTGTAAAGTGGTATGATGTTAGAGAGGTATGTGATAAAGGTACATGTTAGTACTAGACCCTAAACTTGAATTTTGAGGAGTAGCATGAAAGTGGAGATAGTGTCATGAGAGTGATAATTTTAGTTGGAGATTTTCACTGAGAGGTTTGTCATAGTGTATGTTTGCGAAGCTGTTGACTTATGAGGAAGTGACCCTGTGGGCAGGGTATAAGAGACCTTTAGGTAAGACGAGTGAGACGAGAATAACTCAATAGATAAGAAGAGGTTTGAGATAGGAAAACATGATTGTGCAAAGATGTGCAAAGCTCTAAGTTAGAATGGCTATAGGAATATAGATAGTATGTGTGAGTTATCGATGTGGAGTAGGCATTGGAAGCATTCATTATCATTACAAGTAGCTAAGTCGAGTAGGGCTTATGGATAGATGATGATGAGTTTGCCATAATAGTCTAAGTGTTATACAAATGAGTTTATGGGGGAACAAGAGTTGGGAGTTGGTAGGCAAAAAGAAGAGGGATGATTGTAAGAGTTGTGGGAAGTAGTTATGTATGGCATAAGAATAGCAAATATAGAGAGATTTCCATAGATATAGGAAAGAGCTAAGAGTGTTATCATTGAAAGGAGTCTGAATAGCTAGTTATATGTGTACGACTATAGCATAACAGATAAGTTTAAGACATTTATATGGAGGTATATACTTACAGCCTAGTGGAGGAAATTAATTCCCAAATGTAGAGAGAGGACCTTGAGAGCTAAGGGGGAGATGACAAAGTGGTAAACTAGAGTAGATCTTGAGTCTTTGATAGTGATGGGCTGATTAAGATGAGATATCAACTCTATTCCATCTCATACAATCTTTAACCTTCAGTTGAGGTGATACTCTATTCCCTTCTGGTGTGTGACTGTCGTATATATGGCCTAGTTCCATGCACAACATATTGATTCCTTTTAACGCTAAGTTTTGAGGATGAGAAACGACGAATTCATTCATTAATCTTGATCTTAACCTATGAATCCAAGAGTTCCAGTCCGATGTTGAAGGAGATATGACTGAGTTTTTCACTACGTATAGTTCATTTAAATTAGATTGAGTCTTGATAGATGAGAAAGATTATAGTCTATGAATGTTCTCAAATAAGATTTCTCGATTGAATCATACTAATGATCTTTCATTCCAAGATCTTTGATTAATCCATCTTTCCAGTCTTGATAAAAATATTAATGGTAGTATACGAGTTATGGGTGATGGGAGAGAAGGATTGCTCCTGAACCGTGATAGTGGAATTGAGTCTCTATCTTCAAGTTGATGTTCCTTTTGAACCTTTCCATACTTGAGTATGCAAGTCCTTGTTTGTATTCATGCCTAATAAAGATGTTGGAGATGGAGTTTAGATTTTAGATCTTATGTTTGAAGTCTATTCTAAGGATGAGTACTCAAGTATCTAAGCACTTGAGTTCTTGATGACCTTCATAATGATTTTGCATAGAGAGATAGTAGTTGAGGTTTTGAAAGAGCGGGAAATAACGAGTTCCTCCAGGTTCTAATTGTGATGCTGGTGGTAGTAGAAGAGAGTAAGGGTAGTTGAGGAGGAGCAAATATATCCTTATTGTTATATTGGTGTTAACCTTGTGTCATGTAGGGATAGATATAGTGATAGAGATATAAGACCTTATGATGTGAGACAAACAGGAAAGAGTATGTTGGTGTGACTTTGAGTGAGAGCTCATAGTATGGTATAGGTAGAAGTGACGAGTAGGCTTGAAATTTGTTTTTGACATAGTTAAATCAGTTGGAGTATGGATGTTACAATATGAGTGGTTGAAGAAGGGTTGACTTTAGGATGAGTGTTTCAGGTAGATGTGCTAGGGTAATAAGAAGAAGTAGCTTTCTCAAAGTGAAAATCCCAAAAGAGGATTAGAGTTGAGTCGAGGGCTAGCTTTATAGGAAGACGATCATCTTAGGAATAGCCCTGTGAGTCTTAGGATTAGGCTTGAACAGAATAATAGGACATGATTAAGTAGATGTGTAAGTAAGAGGTGATAAGCCTTAAAATTACTGAGGCATAGCACCATGAAGAAGAGTGGAGTTGAGATGAGTTCCTAAGCGTGAGAGTTGTACATAGAGTCTCATGTATCGATTGTCCCATTCTCTGTTGGATTTGATGGTTTTCTTCTTGAGTTTGAGAGACTGAATGTCGAAGTGTTTAAATATTTTGAATTGATTGAGTCTCGATGTCCCATTTGTGCTTGATGGTGAAAATGTCTAAGAGAATATCTCTACTCTTGATATGAATCGATTTGTATATTCTGAGTGACTTGTGACTGTCCAAACTTGTTGATTGAGTATTAAAAGGAGGCTTGATTATCATTCGTGCTTGATGATGAGAGTGATGAAGGGAACTTTTTTTCCCTTTACCTAACTAATTGTCTTTCTTCGAGTTAATTGTCTATTCAGGAGTCGGAATAGTGATTGTTGATAGTGATGAGGAGTCGAGAGTTTGATTTGATTGATGGAAGTGTCAAGATAAATTCCGAGTCTATTCGTGCCATAATATCCATCTCTACTCATCATTCGAGGTCGAATGCTCCCAAGGAGGAGATGATGTAATACCCCATAAAATTATTAAAATGCCCCTAGAACATAATCAGGCGCGTAATGTGTATTTCCAAGCTCCGATAGAAAATTAGAGACCAGATTTGTGATCAACGCAAAATATTTAGGAGGAAAATGATCTCGACCTGATTTTAGAGCAATCATATCAAAAAATAATTTTTGCTAATTAATTTTTGAATAGTGTTGATGCGCGCGCTAGAAGTGATGCTCTAGGGACACGCATCTACACTTATATTTTTTAAAAAAAAATTTGACAAGAGGTGAAAAATTCGTTCTGAGGAACTTGGGGGAAAAATGCATTAGTTCGCGCACCTGGAGCGTCACGGACTAGTAGAAATGTTGTGACATTTTTTCTTTTAATTTTGAACTATTCTTAGTCTAATAAATGAGTATTAGAGTCATTTTATATCGATTAAGGGTTTTAAAAACTCATTCTTTTCCTAGTTTTTAAGTGAGGGTTCTTGAGGGATAAAGAAGAGAAAGTTGGGGATACCAAGATTCGAAGCCAAATTCTTGGAGAAGATTAACAGTTCTTCATTCCAAGTATATAAGACTAAACTAAAAGCACGGTATTGTCCTCCCATGTGCCCCGTAGATGGTCATAGATGAGTTGAGAACCCATGAGTCCCTACACATGATATCTTGAAGTATTATCTTGATTAAATTATTAAATTAAGTTTCGGTTGTACTAATGAGTCCCTATATACAATTTTCTTGAAGTGGAGAAGTTTTCTGAATTTATTTTCATGTCTTCTTTCGCATTCACCCTAATTGAGGACTATGATTACTTTTATACATTATTCTTGCAACTAAGATTTGATGGTCATACTAAGCATGTTAGTTGCAATGATTTCTTTTATCATATTTTACTGAGTCTCATGAATATAACTTTTGGAGCCTAATAATGAATTGAGAAAGAATTTTGGTGATATGTAGAGATTATTTTGAAGCATGAGCAGTTTTTAGAAAACACTTGACATTTTAATGAGTTTTGAATGAATTGAGCACTGAGTCTACATAACGCTTTGAGTACATATTGACTATAATGTAAGTATATTTTCTCATAATAATTTCATTGATAAATAATGGTGATAGTTGATATGAGTCTTAAAGAGGATTGATTTGATAGAGGAGATGTGCTTATTTTAGACTTGGGAGTACTATTGGCACCAAAATGGGTGACGAGTGTCACTACATAACTATGTTTGCCATCATAGAATTGTCGTGCACACGTTCTAGCTACTCTTGTCCAAGAAGTTAGACAATTCTCATTGGATCCAAGAGAGAGAGAGGAGACAGAGATACTACGTCCTTTAGTGTCAAAAGTTTAGGACAGGCGTGGTGCTAATTTGTGGTACACCACCTAACTTAAAGGTGGTGGTATAGGATAGATGTTACTTTATAGAAACTCCCAAGCAACATTGATTGAGCATAAGAATTCTAACGGAGTCTTTGTTTTATCTCCAAATGTACATTAAAAAGAGCATGATTTACTTTAGACTTGCATGTTTTACTGAGTTGAGATAGGTTGAGGCTTTTTGAGTTGAGTTGGTGTTATTGTCATATTATTCTACCTATTTTGATTCTATTTAGCTATTTTATATACCAGTACATTTCATGAACTGATGTCATTATGGCACTACATCATTTTATAATATAGATACAAGGGATCAAGATCACCAGCAGGCTCATGGTTGAGGATGTTTGAACGTTCAGGGGATTGGTAAGGCTCCCTTACTTTAGAGAATTCTTATGATATTTTCGTATTGCTTTAGAGTTAAATACTTATTAGCTTTATTTTTATTGAAGCAGCAATAGGTCTGTCATTGGGACCATCTAATAATGATAGAGGCTTCATAGACTAGAGTCGGATTGTTAATTGATAAGATTGTGAGCTATCCTTTTCATTTATGATACTGTTTTGAGACTGATGATATGTGCCTATTTACTTCCTTTTGTTCTTTCCCTGAGTAGTAGAATGTTATGAATGTGATAATGCCAAGTTGCTCGCTTAGGAGCTAGAAATAGTCTCTGAGTGTTGGATACCTCTAGGGTACCCTCCCGGGGCTTGACAACCTCTTTGCTTTTAGAGGACTCTAGTCAGTTTAGTTTATGTAGTTTATTTGACAACCAAGTAGTCCTGGGTCTTGTTATGGCACATATCGCAGTATAGTAGAGGCTTCATGGACAAAGTTAGTGAGTCGGTCACATTTTAAGTATCATTACTAATTATATGAAAAGTTATTTTCAGACTTTGCATAAAGCTTAATTTGAGATTCTCTGAGTTTCTATTAAATATTTTAAAAGGTTCATCTTGTAAAGCTTCTGCATGCTTGTGAAGTTACCAGTTGAGTAAGCCCGTCAAGTCAATGGTTCACTTGGGGACCAGTGATGGTTCTTAAGTCTTTGTCACGTCTAGGGTATAGACTCGAGTTAGGACAAACTTGGTATCAGAGCACATATTCAAGTGTCATAGGATGTCTATGAAGTTATGTCTGCAGGATCTTATTTATTGTTGTGAGGGCCCTACATCTATAAATGAGGGACTACCGACATCTAAGAAAAGTTTCCCTTCTTTTATACTCTAGTTCATGCAGTACAGTCACTTTCTAAGAAACTTGTCCAGATTCTTGCCTTTGCTAGATTTGTTCGACTACCTTTTATACTTAAGGTGGGTTGAATAGAAAATTTCAGATCTTTACTAATGAGTTACCTTCATATAAAGTATTTAGAAAGCAAAGAGACTGCACCAGGCTTGAGAGGATCCAACTAGTGTGCTTAAGTTTATTGATGCAAAACAATGCACTCTTATTTATATGTATTGAGTGTTTGAGCTAGAGCAAGATATGATGTATTTTCAAACTTTATTCTATAAATCATTCTTTAGATGCTATTATTGAGAGGAAAGTTAAGTTATGACTCTAATACTTAGTAGTATTCCGTCTCCTTGATAGAAAGTGATGGAAGGCCTTTTTAAACAATTTGTGACAAAATGATCCTTGAGCAAGAAAGATATAGGAATCATGAAGAGTGGAAGTAGTGACTGCTTGAAGTTGGTAGCGAAGAGTCATGTGGTGATAAGTCAAGTCCCTTTCTATGTTTTGGTTAAAGAGTAGTAAGTATCATCTAGCTTCTATCATAAGGCAGAGGAAGAGTTGGTAGTAAGTATGAGATAGTGCACTCTCGAATACGAAATGAGTTAATATTGAAGTAGCATTGTGTTCATAATAATAAGTATATATGTTAAATGAAAGAACAGAGGGCATAAGGTGGTAATCTGAACTAGGCTCATGATTTTAAAAGAAGAGTCATATGAGATTTATAAGATTATGAGCTTCGCTAGATAAGGAGGTATAATGGATGAGTAAATATTATCCAACTTGTGAAAGGGAGCATGATGACAGACTATACTTAGGTAGACCATGAGATAGAGATTAGTTTCTTATCATGAGATTTACTTCTTCAATATTTCTTGACTTTATATAATAGTTTAGAGTTAGTATAGCATATAAGAAGTGTGGATGTACATGTATGGTACTAAACCTTAGTCTTGAACTCTAGATGAATATTATGAAAAGGAGAATGGCAAGATAAGAGTAATACTATTAGTCAGAGATTTGCTCTAGTAGATATAACATAGCATAAGTGAGAAATTAAGATACCGATTCAAAAGAAGTGTGGTCGTGAGTATGGTGACTATGACCCTTAGATGAAAATAGTGAATTGAGGCTAAGTCTTTAGATAAGAAAAACGGCCTAAGATATGTATCCAAGATAGTCTATAAATATGAGATGTGTTGATTAAGTATTTTCTATGAGATTTTAGTGGGCATAGGTTTCTAAAATTTTACCTAGTAGTTATAAGTTGGTGTGATATGACAGGACAATGTAATGCCCATGTTAATACTAGACCCTAGGTTTAAATTTTGAGGATTAGTGTGAAAAGAGAGATAATATTTTAACAATGATAGTATTAGTTGGAGAATTGTTCTAAGAGGCTCCCTATAGTGTATGTTCAAGATTAAGACGTTGACTTAGAATGTTATGAATTAGTGTGGTGTAGGTGCCCTATTGGTAGAAATAGTGGATTGAGGATAAGTCGTTAGATAACAAGAGACTTAAGATGTGTACTTAGGATTGTGTGAATTATATGAAGCTCTAAGTTATGACTTCCACAAGAATCTAAATAGTATATTTGAGTTGTCAATGTGGAGTAGGCTAATAAAGACATTCTCTACTACCCTTAAGAGTTAGGTCAAAAGAGGATAGCCATAGATAATGATGAATCTCCCATTATAGTCTAAATTTTCTCTAGTCAAATGTCAGTTAACATAGAATATGAGTGTTAGAGGACCAAAAAAAGGAAGATATTCGATCATAAGTCATAGAAAACAGCTATTATTTCAATAAGAGTAGCAAGAAATGGAAGATACCTATAAAGATATATAGAATAAAGTTAGAAGTTTGTAAATTTGAAGAATGTTTTAGCAGTAGTTTCACATCTTTGAGTAGTAAGTAATAGCAGAATATAAGCATTTTGTACATAGTCGTGCTCCAAACGTGGGGAGGGTTGTACTTATAGCTTAGCGAAGAGAATCAGTTCACGGACTTATAGAGGTGACCTTTGAGCTAATGGGGAGATGTTTAGGTAATAAATCAAAGTCGATCTTGAGCTTTTAATAGGGTTGAGTTGATTAGAATAAGACATTGATGCTTTTCTATTTATATATTCCTAATATTCATCGTGATGATACTTTATTCCTATCTTATGCAAGGGCACCATGCCCATGATTCGAACTCATACACTTCATATTAATCCCTATTCATGTTCAGCTCTTAAAGTGAGAAGTGATAACTTCATTCAGCAATTCTAATCTTATCTCATGAACTAATAGTTTCTAGCCTTATGAACTCGTGATGAGCCCTAAAATACTAGCAGCATCATATTACATTATGAATGTTCTCATATCATATTTCCTTAATAGGCCATACTTACTATATTATACTCTAAGCCATTCTAATAATTCTTACTTTTGGTATTGATAGTGATGTTCATGATAGTAGAAGAGTAGCGACAGATGAAAGAGAATGGATATCACTTATAGTGAAAGTTATAGTATGCTAATCCCATTTAAGGTTCCGAGCAGAGAAAATAAAAGATGAGATTTTGTTATGTATAAGAAACTGGTAAGAGTAGATTGATATGCCTCTTAATAGGAGTTAATAATATTGTCGGTGTAGAAGTGCTATGATAAGTTTATAGATTTTTAAGTAATGTTGACCTCTAAAAAGCTATAAAGTGATTAGAATGATAAGCTGGAATGTATAATCACCATTATGTGAGTGATAGATGTAGGCTACTGATGACTTTAACAATGGATTCCATCTAGACATATAGGAATAGTATTCTCTATAAGAAAGCCGCTATGAGAGTGTGAAGATGAATTCTGAGTCTATTCGTGCCTTGATATCCACCATTACTCATCATTCGAAAATGAATGATCCCAAGGGGGAGATAATGGAACACCCCATGATATTTCTTAAATACACAAGAATGGAATCATGCATATAACGCGTCTTCCCAAGCTCCAATAGAAAATTTGAGACCAAATGAATGACCCCAAAAAAGTGTCCGAAAATATGCCTTGAAAGTGCTCGAAATCATAATTTGCATATATTTTAAAATTTGTATGTGATATTGAAAATCCAAAATCATATTCGTGATCAGGGGGTCAAATTGAATGGGGAGTGGGTCTAACCCCAATTTTATAGCAAACAAATCACAATTTTAATTTCCCAAAAATTTATTTCTACAGAGCTCTCTGCACCATTGGTGCGACGTGCCAAGGGCGCGTCATAGTGTTAAAATTTTTTTACTATTTTTAGTTCGGTCCAAGACTTTTGGGTCTTGGTTCTAAGTCTTCCCATACATGAAAATACCTATACTTAACCATATTTCACCTTCATATCATCCAAGACATTCTCCAATACTCTCTCAAAATTCAAGTGTCCAAGTCACTTTCGGATCTTAAGGAATTCATCTGAGTTTCAAATCTTCATTTGAATCATCAAGGATTTACCCAAAATCAAGGTGTGTGAATTTCAACCATTGGGTCCTTTCACCCATATTACCCAAGATTCCTTTTCACCTAAAATACATGTTTCTAAGTTGATTTTACATATGGGTTTTCTATTATGGATTTAGCTATGAACTATGTTGAGGTTTTGTAAAATTATGATTGTTTATGTATCTTTTGAGCAATGAATCTTGGATCTATCTTAAAATTTGATGAAGGTTTTTGATGTATATTGCATGATGGTGTCACCAAGTATTGGTGGGGTGATTTACTTCAAGATTTCTTGCATGATTTCACTCTTTAATTGCATTGTTTTACACTAGCATTGCACACCCACCAAGAGTTTGATGAAATGTACGGTTAATCTATCTTGAGTTGTTGAAGGCCTAATTCTTGGCATATGAGTTGTGACTTTATGATTATGAATGGGTGATAAGAATGTTTTGATGTCATGAGAAATATAAATGTGCCAGTGTCATGAGAAGTATGTATGTGTTGACTTCAGAGAAGTATCTATTGTGTTGTGAGTTGACCATAGCCAATTAAGGGGTGATGCCTTAATCACCTAGATGGAGGTGTTATGTCATCAACTAATTGAAGGTTTGGTACCTCAATCATCTCGAATGAGGGTGGTATGCCATCAACCAAATAAGGTGTTGGTACCTCAATCGTCTAGGATGAGGACTCTATGCGATCAACCAATTGAGGGATTAGTGCCTCAATTGCCTCGGATGGGGCAGTATGCCATCAACCAATTGAGGGGTTGGTACCTCAATCACTTCTAAAGGGTGGTCTACCTTAGATTCCAAGTACTAACTTGCTTGGTCTATGATAATAGTCTATTCCTATACATGTAATATGCTCTATATAAAAGCATGCTTACTTTAAGTATCATTCATGCATGACATATTGTTATATGATCATCTATTGGTTGAATATGCATTTTGCCTATGTTGCTTACCTATTGTTACATTTCATTTTACATAGTACATTCAAATATACTACCGCATACTTGATGACTACATGATGTTACCATGTAGGAACCAGAGCGACACTTGATCATACTCTGGCTAGTACGATTTCTCTACAAAGCAAGTGTTGAGTCCTCTACTTTAGGGATAATGTCTAGATCTTATGCTATGTATAAAGACTCTGTTTCCTTTTAATTGTATGCTTTTGACTATAAGGGTGATCATGGTTGTTGGTCTTGATCCCCACTAAGTTCTATGTTAGAAGTGTTATCGGAAAAGATACGTATTGATGCTATGAGCCTCGACTCTCTTGACTCTATATGACTTCTGCTATGAAAGATGTCCCTTAGCCCCGATTATCCCTATTTACTATCTCTTTTTGTTATTTTATTGCTTCCGACCAAAGATATGTAATGATATGTTAAAAGGCTTGCTTGGGGTCCATTCGGGTCCCTCATGCATCGTGTCACTTCTAGGCCCTAGGGTTGGATCGTGACACCGAATTTTCATTCAGTATGAAACACTGAGTGGGAAAATGGTCTCAGTTGAACTCTAGAGTGATCAAGTCAAAAGATACTTTTTCGTAATTAAATCCCAAACCTATGTGAGTGCGCGTCTAGGGCGTAACATGCCAGGGGCATGAACTTACTCTTGGTAATTTCCTTCATAAAATGGCAAGAATGTGTTTTCAGAAAATTTGCAAAAATACACATGTCCGCACCCTAAGCGCGATGCCGACATGTAGTCACAAAATGAAATATTATTTCTTTTTACAGGAAGGGACTGTTGATCATTCCCCAACCCTTCCTAAGTTCAATAAATGAATATAAGGGATCTTTTACATCAAGTTCAAATAATTTCTAGTAGCTAAGTTTTTGTATGAGTCGATAGAAAGGTCAACTTCAAATAACCATATCTCCAAAATATAATGAGTTAGCTGACCCTTAATGTATCAAATTGAAGATATTTGAATTAGCTTTCTAATTCATCTAATTTTTCCTTAATCAGAATTCGAAATAGAAAGTTATGACCATTTCAGTGAAGGAGTATAGAGTTGTCTGAAGGTCCGAGCCCAGAGCACGTCGTGGACCTGAAGTGGACCCTTACTGGGTAAGCTACTGATGTAGTTTTCTTCTTATTATAAGGTTACTTTTATACCAAAACTTTTAGGGGTCATTTTAAGATCCTAAAATGCATAAAACGTCAATTTTCATAATCAAAACCCTCCCATTCACTCCTAAACAAAAATGCTCAAGAATCATCAAGAAATTCATTAAGTTAGAATTACCTTTCAAGAGTCATCCTCAAGATAACTTATTCTTCATAAATTTTAATTTACCCAACCCAAATTTCTTCATCTAATCATGAATCACTAATCGAGTCATAAATCATAATATAGGGTTTCAAGAAAACGAATTCAAGAATTCCAAGAAAGGATTTATTGATTCATCTTCTTCAAGAATTAGGGTTCTCCATCAAGAACTCTAAAGATTCTAAATCAAGAATTCAAGAATCAAGGAGAAGCTCTTAAAACAATGTCTTTCCAAGTTCTTCCACTCTAAAAGACTACCGAGATTAAGGATTTTCTACAAGAAAGCTAGTATTAATCAAATTTCGATTGTAGTATCAACTTTCCAGGTATGTAAAGGCTACCTAAAATCTTATTTACATGCCTAATCAATATTTACTATGAAGGATACTAGTCATAAGTCAAGCCAATTTCATTCCTATGATCTTGCGGAGAAGTTCTAGAACCTTGTCATAAAATCCTTATTATTTTTTCATTATCATACTAAGAACTTCAATGTTGAGTACATCTCTTTAAATTCTTGAACTATTATTAATAAGTTACAAAAACCCTAACTATAATTAAGAATTATTTTCCATATTATGTTTTACTATTACTCTATTATCAAGTCAAGCTTTGAATAATAAGACATTATGTTCAATTAATATGACTCTATGAAATTCAAGATAGGTTATTCAGTCCAAAATATAAGTTGATTAAAGAAATATTTTAGCATGAGTTATACAAGTAGTGTATTTATTACACTATCTTTTAAGCATAGAGGTCAATTTTAAAAGTGCAGTTCAGTCAATCAAGGCATTTTGCATTACTATTCATCATCCATAAGTTTTAGAGTTTGAGAAGGCATTATAAGTTTTGAGAAAGAAAAACCAGTTCATAGAAAATATATTGAGCCAAGCCTCCAAATAACAGATTTTCATTTTTCCCATAAATAGGGATATTTTTTTACAGTTAATGAGAACAATGCATGTTTTGGGAGTAGTATTGAGCACCAATATGGGTACGAATTCAGATAACTCCAACCTATAAATTATGTAGTAAGCATAGAATAGGATTATACCAGACATACAATTCCTCATAGGCCACTAAGATGGCCCAGTTTTGGGATGGATCCACTCCCTTAGTTTTTTTTCCTTACCTCGGCAAAGTATAGGACAGCTTTGGTAGCATGGGCAAGACGCTATATCATCACGAAGCACATAGTGGTGGTTGTCGATTAGAGAAACACACCAAGTTAAAGTAAGCTATTTTCTGCATGTCTTATTTTTAGCATGTATTGCATTACTACTTATGTTATCTTGTTTTGAGACATGTTTTGGTTACCTTGAGTATAGTATCTTATCCTATGTTTCTGTTTTGGCCATTTTACAGACCGTAACATTTCACGTACTAACGTCTTTGGTGTTGCATCATTTTATGATGCAAATTCATGTATCCACATGATATCAGATATTCAGTATGTTCACTTTCTAGAGGCAATTGGTGAGATCTATTTAACACTCCATAAAATTACTAAAATGCCCCTACAACGTAATCATGTGCATAACGTGTCTTTCCAAGCTCCAATGAGAAATTCAAGCCCGGATTTGTGATCAACGCAAAAAGTTTAATGGGAAAATAGTCTCGATCCAATTTTATTGCAACCAGGTCAATAAATAATTTTCGTTAATTAATTTGGGACAGTATTGATGCACGGCCCAGGCAAGATGCGCTAACGACATACAGCTACACCTATATATTTTAAAAACTTTAGATGGGAGGATAAAAATTCATTTGGAGGAATTTTCGGAAAAATGCACTGGTCCATGCCCCTGGCACGTCACGAACCAGTACAAATTTTGTGACTTTTTTTAAATTTTAAGAAGGGTATTTTGGGTATTCCTAACCTATTCTTATTCTAAGTTTAATAAATGAGTATTAGTATCATTTTATATCAATTAAGAGTTTTAAAAACTCATTCTTTTCCTAGTTTCTAAGTGAGGGTTCTTATGGGAGAAAGAAGAGAAAGTTAGGGATATCAAGATTCGAGGCCAAATTCTTGGAGAGGATTAATAGTTCTTCATCCCATGTATGTAAGACTAAACTAAAAGCATGGGATTGTCCTCCCATATGCCCCATAGAATGTCATAGATGAGATGAGACCCCACACATGATTTCTTGAACTATTATCTTAACTAAATTCTTGAATTAAGTATCGGTTGTACTAATGAGTCCCTATATAAAATTTTCTTGAAGTGGAGAAATTGTCTAAATGTATGTTCATGTCTTCTTTCGCATGAACCTTAATTGAGGACTACAATTGCTTTTATACATTATTCTGGAAAACTAAGATTTCATGGTCTGAGCATGTTAATCCAGATGATTTCTTTTAGTATATTTTACTGAGTCTCATGAATATAATTTTTGGAGCCTGAATAGTAATTTGAGAAGAGTTTTGGTGATATGCAGAGATTATTTTTGAAGCATGAGTATTCTTTTAGAAAACACTTGACATTTTAATGAGTTTGACTGAATTGAACACTGAGTCTAGAGGATGCTTTGAGTACATATTGATGATAATGTAAATATATTTTCTCATAATGATTTCATTGATAGATGGCGGTGAAAGTGGATATGAGTCTTAAACAGAATTGATTTGATAGATGAGTTGTGCATGTTTTAGTCTTGGGAGTATTATTAAGCATTAGTTGGGTGAAAAGTTTCATTCCAGAACTGTGTTTGCCAGCATAGGATAGTCGTGCAGCACGTTCTGGTGATCCTTGTCCCAAAAGTTGGACAATTCTCTTTGGATCCAAGGGAGAGAGAGAGAGATACTATGTCCTTTACCATGATAAGTTTTGGACGATTGTGGCAATGATGCTAATTCGTTGTGCACCACCTAACTTAAAGGTGGTGGGACAGGATGGATGTCGACTAAGAGAAACTCCCAAGCAACATTGATTGAGCATGATATTCAGTACGTCAACTTTCAAAAGGCAATTGGTGAGACCTCTTTGCTTTTAGAGGACTCTAGTCAGTTTAGTTATGTATTTTATTTTACAGTCAGGTAGTTGTTGGTCTTCTTGCTGAACCTATCTCAGTATAGTAGAGGCTTCATGTACAGAGTTAGTAAGTCGGTCTAGTCTTTTCATTTGGACATATTAAGTATCATCACTAATTGTAGGAAAAGTTATTTTCAGACTTTGCATAAAGCTTGATTTGAGATTCTCTGTGTTTTTATTAAATATTTTAAAAGGTTCATCTTGTAAAGCTTCTACACGCATGTAAAGATTCCAGTTGAGTAATTCAGTTAAGCCAAGGGTTCACTTGGGGACCTAGTGATGGTTCTCAAGTGCCAGTCACTTCTATGGTGTAGACTCGGGACATGATAGTTTTATTATTATTATTATTATTATTATTATTATTATTATTATTATTATTATTATTAT
>JAOTQJ010177314.1:0-23916 GCA_025642045.1 Solanum sejunctum
GGTTTCTTTGTTTTGTAACCTCTTTGGTATATTCGAGGGTACGACAGGGCCCTGTCCCGTCACATGTTATAGCCTTTTTGTATAAAGGTCTGTGGATACGAGTGGGTAAGAAGTTTGGCCTGTGATGTGATGGTATGCGTGTATTATACTTGTGAGTGGTTCTACCGCAGCGGTGACCTTGTCGGCCCGCATTAGCTGTATATATATATGTGCATATGTGCTGTTTGTACATTCTCGGAGCTACTGCAGGTGAGGATACGACATAAAAATAGAGGAAACTCTGCCAAAATTTTGGTAGAATTCTTAGACTTTAAGTTGTGGTTTTGCGTTTTAATATTGGCTTAAGTGCCTAATCGGCACGAGACATGGCCCCGGGGTTGGGCTGTGACAGTTCTAGTATAATTTCTACAAGAAACAATCTATCCAATATGCATTATCTACCAGAATTTAAATATATTATGTCTGTCTCAAAAGCCACAAGAGCATTGGGGTGCTCAGTAATTTTCATTCCTGATTTTTATGTCTTTCACGATTTCTCAAATACAAAGGTGAGGGAGATTGGTGAAGAGATGAATGGGTTGTATATGTCTCTGGAGTGACAATAGATGGACATACAACTGATGATTGTTTACTTGTTATGAAAAATGAAGATAAGTCCAAGAGTCTCAATGAAGTGGAACTACGGCATAAGAGGTTTGGATATCCTTCTGTTAGAGTCATAGATAAAATGTTAAGTTCTAAGTCTGAGACTATAGCTAGTGCAGTAGATAACTGTACTATATGTCCGTGTGCAAAACAAGCTAAAAGTTTATTTCCTACAAGTTGTATCAATGCCTCTGATTGCTTTGAATTAGTACATATGGATTTTTGGGGTCAATATAAGCATGTTATTTTTTATGGTAATAGTACTTTATTACTATAGTAGATGATTTTTCAAGGATGACTTGGGTTTACTTACTAAAGTTGTGATGTGTGTTTGGTTATCAAATAGTTCCTCAATTATGTGCATACTTAGTTTGATAAAATAGTTAAAGTAATAAGGTCTGATAATGGTACTGAATTTGTCAATTCAATGTGCAGTACTATGTTCTGTCTTGGAATAGTGCATCAGACAAGCTGTTCCTACACACCTCAGCAAAATGGTGTTGCTAGAGAGGAAACATAGACACATACTAGAGGTTACCAGAGCTCTAAGGTTTCCAGTTGAGTTACAGATTCAATTCTGAGGTTTGTGTATGTTAGCTATTGTATATCTAATAAACAGGTTGCCTAGTTCAATGTTACAACACAAGGCACCTTATGAGAAGCTTTATAACAAACCACTATCTACTACACATTTAAGAGTAATTGAGTGTTTGTGCTATGCAAAGATAGTTCAGGAACTAGACAAACTAAAGTCTAGGTCCAGAATGTCAGTTCATAGAGGGTACTCAATGAATCAAAAAGGATATGTGTTGTATGACTTAGAGACAAGGAAATTATTCATTAGTAGAGATATTGTATTTAGAGAAAATGTGTTTTCTTTCAAGGTCAGTAGGATTCGTGACAAAAGTGTGTTATTTCCTGCTAATACTTATTATCTGTTTGATACTGATTATGAATGCCAAAACATGATTGATCATGTAATACAACCTACTAAACTACCTGAGGGTGATACAAGACCGTCCATAGAACACGTCATAGAACATGTTTCTAGTGAGATAACGAAAGATCCACCTGAGACTTCTATAACTCAGATAGTGTCTAATGAAGTGGTACCTATGGTTACTGAGGTTAGAAAGTCCAGTAGAGGTAGAAATCCACCATTATGGTTGAAAGACTTTGGGTCATTAAGTATAAAGGATGGAGTTATATATCCTATGGCCAATTACATAAAGTATGATCATCTAGCACCTAAATATCACGCCTTTCTAAGAAAGATGTCTGAAATAATAGAACCTAACACCTATAATGAAGTTGTTCAGGATCCTAGATGGGTAAAAGCTATGAAGTTGGAAATAGAAGCACTTCAAAATAACCATACATGGGATCTGGTACCACTACCTATAGGAAAGAAACCTATTGGTTGTAGATGGATATATAAAATGAAGTATAAGGCAAATGAGATGTTGAAAGGTTCAAAGCTAGGCTTGTGGCAAAGGGGTACAGTCAACAAGAAGGTATTGATTACCAAGAAACTTTCTCACCTGTAGTTAAAATGAAAACAATCAGGTTTGTAGTTGTTATTGCAACAATCAAAGGCTAGCATATACATCAAATAGATGTATTTAATGCCTTCTTGCAAGGTGATTTTTTTTAATGAAATTTATATGCAACTTTCTTTGAGTCAGGGAGAGAATATGATGTGTAAACTCAAAAAATTCTTGTATGGTCTCAAACAGGCTCCAAGACAATGGAATGTCAAACTAACTGAAGCACTACTATGGTTTAGGTTTTAACAAAGCCAAAATGATCATTCACTGTTAATAAAGAAAGAAACAGAAGGAGTAACTGTAGTGCTTGTATATGTCGATGATATGCTTATAACAGGTGATAGTCTCAAACTAATTTAAGACACAAAGACAGCATTACAAGAAACATTTAAGATGAAAGATTTGGTAGAGTAAAAATACTTCCTAGGAATTGAGTTTGCAAGATCTGAAAAAGGAATTATAATGCATCAAAGGAAGTATACACTATAACTAATATCAGAAACAGGACTTGGAGATGCAAAACCTTCCATCACTCCTATGGATACCAATATAAAATTTACATCAAGAGAGTATGATGATCATCTGTCAGAAGGGAATGAACAAACAAAAACTTGGGCTAATCAAAGTTGTTATTAGAAACTCATAGAGAAGCTTCTCTACCTAATCATGACAAGATCAGATATTTCCTACTATGTACAAACTCTGAGCCAGTTCTTGCAAGCCCCTATATAGTCTTACATGGAAGCTACACTTAGAATAGTAAAATACCTAAAAAGACAGACAGGACAAGGAGTTCTCTTATCTAGCAAAAGCAAGCTTGAAATATTAGACTATGCTGATGCAGACTGGACTGCCTGTCCTAATACCAGAAGGTCTGTAACTGGTTATGTAATAAAATTTGGAGATTCACTTATCATCTGGAAGTCTAAGAAGCAGACTACAGTCTCAAGAAGCTCAGCTGAAGCTTAGTACAGAAGTCTAGTAGCAATAGTAGCAGAGTTGGTGTGGATTGTTAGCCTAATGAAGGAGTTGTGTGTTGAAACAACTCTCCTATCTGTGTCTTCAGTGATAGCAAAGCTGCTATGCAGAATAGCAACCAACCCAGTGTATCATGAAAGAACCAAGCATAGAAATAGACTGTCATTTCATCCGAGAGAAGATCAATCAAGAACTTGTTTCAACCAAATATATTGCTACTAAGGATCAACCTGCTGACATGTTTACAAAGGCCTTACTAAGAGTCAGCATAAGCTCTTAAGCTGCAAGCTAGGCATCCTAAACATCTTTGAAGTACCTATCTTGAGGGAGAGTGTCAAGGAGCTGACTTAATAGCTATAATTCTAGCTTAACCTAACTAAAAGTTAGTTATAGAGTTAGGTAAAGTTGTTAACATTAGTTAGGTGATTGATTGACAAGTTAGTCATTAACTTTAACTCTATATAAGTTGATTCATATCATAGCATGTACACTTAATGAGAATTACTCTACGATCAGCAAGAGTTGATCTCTTCTTCTCCCTATTCTCTTCTTATTATCTTCTTCTCCCCGTTCTTCACATTCATCATCATTATCACAATATGAAATTGTGTCGTACACAACAATAATTTCAATTATTATCCAGTAGCAACAACAATCATAACACGAAACAACTCGTAACAAACCACTATGAAATGATGAAATTTCTAATCAAGATTTTATATGCTAAAAATATTAAATAAATAAATGATTTAGTCTTTAGACTAAAGAATATAATATAACGGAGAATGAAATTTGTAATTAAAAAAAAGTGTGGAATTTTTCTTGGAAGAATCCAATGCAGAACAAATAAATCGACTAACATTTTCAACCACCAATAAAATGCATTTTAGCCTCACAACACAATCATGATGAATGAACTCTTGTTGTTCTCCTTTCTTCGCAGTAGACTAATATCTACTTTTCACCTACAAATATTATTGGTCATACCGGCCCTTTTCCTTTAACTGCTTGTATTGATTTATATATCATGAACTCGAGGCCCTAAATGAGAAAACTTAAAAGCAAACTTTAATGGTGATACACATCTTATTATTTTTTCAATAGATTTATCGTTTTTTAAGTTTGTTTAAAAACAAATGATCCATTTTCTTTTATTTTTTTTAAATCTTCTTCTAGTTTTAACATTTCAGATAGTATATTTAAAATTATTACTTCATAATGTTAAAAAAAAAAATTTCTAAAATTTTATGTCAAGTCAAATTAAATTATTTTTTTAAAAAGTAAAAGAATATTATATTTCTCGAAGTGGTCCTTTTATGTCATAATTACTTTGTCCAATATTTGACTAAAATAATTGAAGGGCGTAAATTAGGAGTAGAAAAGTTGGTGAAGTAATGATGAGAAGGAAGGGCACTAGTGAGCGTGGCCTTCCTCTCATTGCTAGCACGCTGGCAACACAAAGATACCAAAGTTAAGGTAGTGGCTATATCTCTACAAGTTACAAAAGGAAAACCTTATAGACATTTTGTTTTTGTCATATATATGTTTTATTTACCAACAATACCTACTGCTTGCAGCTGGAAGAGGATCTTCTCGAACAATGCTATAGTATTTCATATCTGCTAGATTTTTCTGAATTAACAAACACAAAAAGACCACAGACATGAAGTTTATGAAACTTGGATCTCGGCCTGACACTTTCTTCACTACTGAGGCAGCTAGGTAACATCGACTTTACTAATTCGCAATTATACTTGAGGTATATAATAGACTAACCAAGAATTTACTTTTCTCAATACAGATCAGTCTCCTCTGGAATTATAAGTGATCTCATAGTCGAAGTAAAGGATAGCAGATATTTACTTCACAAGGTTAAATTCTCGACCAATGTTCTGTTTTTTCCTTTTATTAGAAAAGAGAGAATTTAACCTGTTCATAATCTGTTTTTGTTGGAAAACACAGTTTCCTCTCTTGTCCAAGTGTTTGTGGCTGCAGAGGGTGTGCTCAGAAAAAACCTGTCAACACCAAATAGTGCAGCTACCAGATTTTCCTTGTGGCATACAAGACTTTGAGCTGTGTGCTAAATTCTGTTATGGAATTACCATCACTCTAAGTGCTCACAACATTGTTTCAGTACGTTGTGCAGCAGAATATCTACAAATGACAGAGGATGTCGAAAAGGGAAACTTAATTTGTAAATTACAAGTGTTCCTCAATTCTTGTGTACTTTCAGGTTGGAGAGACTCCATTGTGACTTTGCAGAGCACCAGGTCCTTTCCTTTATGGTCAGAAGACCTTGGAATAACAAGCAGATGTATCGAAGCCATTGCTTCCAAAGTTTTAGCCCATCCTATCAAAATGAATTTGTCACGTAGCTACTCAAGAAGAGGCGGAAGAGATGATGTTTCTTGCAATGGATCAGAAAGCCTTAGGCATAGAATGCCTATATCTAAAGACTGGTGGGCTGAAGATTTAGCCGATTTAAGCATTGATCTCTATTGGAGAACCATGATAGCTATAAAATCTGGTGGAAGAGTACCTGCTAATCTTATTGGTGATGCATTGCGAGTTTACGCCTCTCGATGGTTACCAAACATATCAAAATATGCAAACCACTCCAATTCAGATTCAATTGGGAAACATAGACTGCTGTTGGAGTCAATTATTAGCTTGTTACCAGCTGAAAGAGGTGCTGCTTCTTGTAGCTTTCTGTTAAAATTGCTTAAAGCAGCCAACATTTTGAGGGCACCTTCTTCATCAAAGATGGAATTGGCAAGAAGAATTGGACTTCAGTTAGAGGATGCTACAGTGGTTGATCTGTTAATACCTTGTGTATCAAAAACAAGTGATACAATTTACGATGTCGATATAGTTTTGACCATATTGGAACAGTTCATGTTACAGGGTCAGAGTCCACCAACAAGTCCTCCACGGATCAAAAGGGATTTCGAAAGTAGAAGAAGATCTCGGTCTGCAGAGAATATTGATGTTGAATTTCAGGAAAGTAGGAGATCATCTTCTGCATCACATAGCTCTAAACTCAAAGTAGTTAGGCTTATGGATGGATATCTCCAACAAATTGCCAGGGAGGAAAAGTTGCCTCTCTCAAAATTCATTTCCATTGCTGAAGCAATTCCTGAATTTTCTAGGCTCGAACATGATGATCTTTATCGAGCCATTGACATCTATCTTAAGGTAAACTACATATTGAATCACATACATCTTCGTCTAATTTATATTGATGGATTTTTAGTCTAATTTATAAAACAAGAATTCCAAGAAATAGTTGAAAAAATTGGAACTGGAATAGAAGAAGAGGAAAGGTATTATTGGCCAGACGTTAGAAGGGCGAATATCACTTTTGAAGAAACCAACTCCTCTGACCTCTGAAATTTCCCAAGTAATGATTCTGTCATGGATAGAAGATTGATTTGTGCAATCTTTCGATTTAACTTAAATATGCTAAAAGTATAACATCACATTTGTTGTTATTTTTGTGGTTTCACTTACTGTGGGTAGTGATTTGTAGTTAAATACAATATGTTTTAGGTGACCTAACATTTGAAAAGTTCCTTATTAAATCCTTGCTTGTTTTACTGCAAAAATGTAGGGGCATCCAGGTCTGAATAAGAAAGAAAGAAAGCGTTTATGCAGAATGTTAGACTGCAAAAAATTATCCATGGAAGTTTGCATGCATGCAGCACAAAATGAACTCCTCCCACTGAGGGTAGTAGTTCAAGTTCTATTCTTCGAGCAAGCACGAGCCATCATGTCAGGTGGCCATGTAACGGAGCTCCCTGGCAACATCAAGGCTTTATTAGCTAGTCATGATGAATCATCTAAGACTTGTGCATCTTTCACCAATGTCAAAATGACACCAGCAGATGACCAATGGAATGCCTCAGGCAATCTGAAAATGAAGCTGAGAGAAGATTTAGACAAAAATTATGTTCATGGAAATGGGAGATCTTCAAAAATAAAAGCTTCTTGTGTATTTCCTACTAGACCTAAGAGAATGCTCAGTAAGTTGTGGTCTAGCAATAGATCAGCTGCAAGGGAAAAAAACTGAATCTTTCTTTTTTAAAAATTCGGCTTAGTTTCTCCATTAGGCTTGGGGATTTTGAAAAGTAAAGTATACTCGGTTATCAATACTCTTGCCAGTGAAATGTCTATTTATCACTTTCTTTTTACTTGTTGGATATCAAACTGTAATCTTTAGGAAAGTAAATTGTAATGTGAATTATTTGGTTAATCTATCCAATAAAAGTACAAAATTTTGCAACGTCGATAGAGGAAACTCTGGGTTTGAACTCTCTTTTCTTGCTTATTGGAATAGGAAAATCAATCCATTTAGCAGCTGTATACTGAATTCTAGCTTGTGGAATCTGTCAACAGTCATGGTTAATGATACTACTTGCTTACTGTTTCCATTTGTATTTTAGTTCTTCAACTCTGTAAAATAAACGATTATAAAAACATTAGTAGCAAAGATAAATTTACGGCTCAAGTATCAGTAAGTATGCTCTCAATTTTAATAGTGCTTATTATTAAACTTTTTCGTGATATCAGAGCTGTCATACTAAGTTAAGATTACTTTGTATCTTAAATCATGTTCAACGCTCAATGGTCAGTTCATCGGCCTCCAATCTCCCTTTGACCAGGATTGTCCAATATTTTAAAAATTATTTGAACCAAATTTGGACCCATTAGTACAGATGTCTTTCGCTTATATGTCACCATGTTGATGACAAGTACATATGTCATCACTTGATGACAATATGTTAATTTCCTGTATCCCCAAATAATGCTTTGTGCAGATGTTTTTGATGTGACGCTGATTCATTTTGATGCTTAAAATTTAGAGTTTTTTAATGTCCTGGCTTTTAGTAGATCTAATGTGTATTTGTTTGTTTTTCATGAAAAAAGGGCTAAGACACAAAGTGCAAAAATGCACAAATGCAGGTCATACTTGGCATTCTACGACCCTATCTATAGACCGTCGTTCAAATCACAGGTGTAAATGAGATTCCACGAGTTGTACAATGCATCCTTAGAAAAAAGTCAGAGTTGTTAATGATGCCTGATTTCTATGAGGAGACAGGATCGGCCATGACGTACAGTACATGCCATAGATCAAATGTTGTGATTGAGAGATAGAGACTACGCAAAAGTGACTTTTGATCTCTGCAAAAGGATTTCACGAGCTGTAGAATATGTAATGACATTATAGATTATTTTTGTGCTTATATATAAAAATTAGTGTTTTGTCCTTTCGCAAGTTGCTTTGAATCTATTTTGAACTATCTATATTGTTGGAACTGAAATCCTAAGTTCTGTACAAGTATTGAGTATTCGTGTATCCTTTTGATAGATGACGAGGACCAGAGCTGCTACTACTATAGGTTAAGGGGAAGCCTCCCCTGATGTTGCTGTTGAGACCCCAACTAGGGATAGGGGTCATCCGTGATGTTCTCAAAAGATAATATATATATATCGTAAATATTTAATTTAAAATCATTTATAATGATATTTATTTGTCTAATATAAATTCTTAATTTTAGATAATTAGCATTTTAATTAAAAATTTAATGTAATCTTATGATTACATTGTGCAATCAAACAATACTTAATTACACTATAACTAGGTAATTGACTTGCACTTTCTGCGGTTATAAATAGTTTTTCACAATTATAAAATGTACTTTATTGTCCCATTTAATGTGTTACTTTTTGACTTGACATAATATTTAATTAAAAAAAAATTTTAAAATTTGTATTTAAATTCAGTTTTTTTTTTCTTTTTTTTTTGCTTTTCACTTTTAAACACTTTTTAAATTTTGGAAGTGTTTGGATGACACAGAAAAGTGGTTTTAAGTACTTTTATGAAGATGAAAAAGTAAAAAAAGAAATACTTAAAAGAAGTCAATTGAAATACTTCTTTAGATATTTGTGCTGCTGAGAATTATTTAATTAAGGATAAAAAGAAAATTTTAAAGGTAAATTGTTGTGAATTAGAGTAAAATTCTAATATTAAAGGTAAAAAGAGTCTTTTTTGGAAGGGACAAAAAAAAAGAGTGTCACATGAAATGGGACAAAGGGAATGATATAATTTTACAAATATAGCCAAAAAAATTAATAAATTTAGGTCCAAAGACAAAACGAAACTTACATCTGAAATTTAAGATATATATTGTGGGACCATAGATGAACTGATAAAATAGACGCTAAAACATCAATATCTCAGTACTTCTGATAATAATACATTTACAGAGAGAATGCAAAAGAAAAAAATAAAAAATTTTAATTCCTCGCTTGCCCAATGAGTTTTAAGTTTATTATAAACAAATTTCAGGGAAAATGCATCTTCTTTTTGATGTGTTAACTAAAATATGTTACATTTCCTAACAAAAACACATTAAATTACTTGTACTATGTTATACTTACAAGCATTTATTAACATCTTTCTCGTCTTAGTACAAATTGAGTTTAGTTCAATAGCAATACATGGTTTTCTCCTTCAATATAAAGTTCACTTCTTTAATTTGTTTCTTATCACACTTTTATTAAATCTTTTATAGTCTCTCCTTCAATATAAATCATTTCTATTATTAATTGGCTACTTGCATAGCTCGAAACCACAACCTTAGGTTTGGAGGGTAGGGTGCTTAACCTCCAAGTTGTAATATTAATTTCAATACTACTTTTTAAAGTCAAATGGGGTTGTGTAGGAAGACAGAATTGTCGAAAAGAACAACATAATGGATGATGCTACATTTCCCGCATACAATGTTGCTTTTAATGTGCAAGTTCATTAACTGAAAAAACAACTATATTATGAAACTAACTTTCCATAAGAGTGAATAAAATGTAAGTGAAAATGCAGAAGTATTTTGGGGATGGGGATCATCATTGCGTACAACATACTTACATGATAATAATAGGTACCAAGTCCTTCTAAAAATACAGGAAAATTATGCTAACATCCATACGAATTCAGCAAGCGACATGAGTACCACTGGTTAGAAAACATTACTTATTATTCATGTACTTTAACCTTTTTAATCGTAAAATTTTCTTCTCAACTCTATATTTTGAACATACTCAAAAAACATTAAGAAATAAGGATGTAGTCACACTATAGTAACATTGTGACAAACAAATAGATCATATGTGTAATTACAATATTGGTAATTAATTACTATCCTTATAATTATACCAATTATCAATTGGCTTTCCAAACAACTTCTAAAGGTCATAAATACGAACAATTAAGTCTCTTTAAATTATTACCTAGAAGTTGTAAACAAGGGGCAAAAATGAAAAAAAGGCTTTCAACAACTCACTTATTTCTTGGACAATTAACTTTTTTTTTATTATAAAAAAAATTCAAAAATTCACTTATTTTAAAATGAAGTAATTAAAAAGTTCATAAAGTCACGCTTTTAGGATAACTTTTAAACGTTGCTCTTTTGTCTCATATTAATTTAATTTATGAGACAATGCACACGTATTAATAAAAACATTTAAGGACATATTTAAATCATATTTTTCACTATTACCCTTTGTGAAATCACAAATATGGTTTTATAAATAGTGTAATTTATCTTTTAGAGAAATATACAACTTCAATAAGTAAAAGAGCAAATATGAAAAAATATTTAATATTTATTTTAAATTTTGAATAATTCAACTATTTTGAATAATGAAAAAAGCCTAAAAAACTAAGTTAATATGGGATAGAGGAGTACAAAAATTTTTTATACAAGCTTTTAAACTCTTAGAGAGTGTTTATATAAGTTTATTTTTAATTTTTTTTGGCTTTTAAGTATTTTTTTAATTTCTAGAGGCATTTGACAAAGATGCGTAAAGCTTTTAAATACCTTATTTTAGGCTTAAAAAGTACAAACAAAAAAATTAAAATCTAAAAATAAATTAACAATGGCTTTTAACATATAAACCACTTAAAAAAAGCTTATCCCAATGCCCCCTTAATCTCTTTATCACATGAATTGACACGGGAAGTAATTATAACATGTGTTTTCATTAACCCATGTCCTCACTTCCATTGAGTTAGTATTTATGATCTATTGTTCGTGCGATTGCAAAAACCTCTCAAAACTTTCATCCCAAAGCAAAGCAACACTAACAAAGCAAAGCAGACTCTGTAAGCTTCAAATGTTTCTTCAACTTCTTCTATTTTCTCCTAAAACATTCAAAAATGCGGGGATAAGCATTTGTGTTTTTAAGGAAAAAGGGTCAAAAATACCCTCAACTTTATTTTATTGCTTGATCTTATCCTTGCCGTTAAAAGTAAGTTGAAAATGCCCCTGCTATTAATAAACTTTTCACTTGTACCCCTTAATTGGATGAAAATCCTCAAATCCACTAAAATTAAACTAATTTCATTAGCATTATCGGTTTAAAATGAATTTTCAGTTAAACCCAACCCACAACCCATTAAAATTTTGTCTTTAAATATTAAAGAATAGAGAAAAAATAATAAAATAAATTCTCTGGTTTGTTGTTGTTGTTTGCTTCATTCGTCATTGAAACTTGGAGGCTTCCTTAGTTGTAGGTCACCGGAAAATAGTATGGAAGAGGAGGACGAAGGTGAGGCCTGTTGAGTTTGAGTTTTGCCGAATTCCGGTGATGGGACAATTTTGGGTTGGAAACTATTACTTCCTTGGTTCCAAATTTGTTTGATTTTCAAAACTGTCCACAAATTGCTATAGAAAAGATGAAAAGAGGCAGTGATAATATTGTTGCGATGATTCTGGGTTGAATTTCGTCATCTTCTTCTCATATTTGCCCCAATTTTACACAGATCTGAGCCTCAATTTCCAGATTTGATGTAAATCTAGTTTATTTTAGTAATTGGGAGCTAAACACTAGATGAATTTAAAATAGAAATAGGTAATCTTAGGAATTGGATTGGTCAAGTTTGGTATTTTTCTTAGGGTGGGTCCTATTTGGGTTGTTGAGGGATTGGATAATAAATAAAATGGGTCAAAATTATATTATTTGGATTTTTCATCCAATTGAGAGGTATGGGTGAAAATTTTATTAATGATAGGGTCATTTTCAACTTACCTTCAGAGACGAAGCTAGTTTTAGAATTAGAAAGTATGAAAAAAGTTAAATGCTTCTCTGATTCTTCTTGTATTGTCGAATTTGTTTCTGTTTCATATTTTGTGGTTTAAGATATAGAGGTGATTTGACTGAAATCCCTAAAAAATAGGTTATACTTTTCACAAAATGCCTAGGTTTTCTAGAGGTGGAGAAAACAAGGGATCTAATACATTTCATTTAACTTTCTGCTTTCACTAGTGTTGGTAAATATCATGGATCTTTGAGGTTTTCAGTTTTTATGATGCACTTTCATGTTGTGTTTGATGCAGACTTTTCATTTAGATGATAATTTTTGACATCATGGAAGAAATGGGATGTAGTATGGATCAGCAAGGAAGGATTTTGATATTGATGATATTTTTGAAGTTGTCATGACCCAAGCCTAGGGCCTAGGTGTGACACAGCGAATGAGAATCCAAAGGGACCCCAAACTATCCTCTTAGTATACCATTTAGAAATCCTTGATTGCGGAAGCATAACAAAATAATAAACAAGAAAGTAACAATAAAGCCTAAGGGAAGTGGGACTTGGGACAACTTCCATCTCATCATCAACATGCATCATCACATAGAAGGGAATAGGGACTAAGGGAAATCTTTCATAATAATATAGACATAATAGGAGTCAAGCTCGATACATAATATCTATATCTAACAAACCTCTAATATAAATAGAGTGAGGGCCAAGATGTCTGTTAGGCTCACCCTCAAAGATAAGTATCCAAATATTACACACGTCTTAGCAAAAGCATGAAAGTAAGATAGATATTGTCCCCCGGAGTTGAGGACTCACCCAAAGCTATCATCAAAGAATCTGGATAGCCACGTGGAGAGGGAGGATGAATAAGAACTTTAGTCCCTACATTGTGAGATCATGTAGGCAAGAGTATCTGTTAGTAATTGAAATATAGTAAGTATGCAGGGTGCAACGCAACAAAGATGTAAGCCATAATATTCAAGAGGCACAATCATAACTAATAGACATAAGCTCAATATGACATGTATAATCAATGCTTAAGTTAAAACATGCATATGGATAGTCAAACTTGCATAACATATCAAATATATGTGGGAGGATACCCTAACTGACATATAGGACCAAGCGAGCTACTACTTGGAATCCAAATTTCATTCCACACCAAATAAGGAGTGGTCTACTTGCCAAAATAAACCAAACTTGACCCCACATAGTGGGTAACTTGTCCTAGTTGGATCCACTAGTAAAGACCAGTTATAAAAATAATATATTCCTATGGTGGCACATAGTTAAGAGACCAAGACTTTATATAAGGACCCCTTGGATTGAGCTCCCACCTTAAGCCTCATTCGGTGCTAAGTCTAATCCCACTGAATACTTGAAATAATCATAAATTTAATCATAACATGAATGACTGGTAAAAATATAATAACTTTGCATGAGTATATCATTCATATATTTGACCCCTTCACATGGTGTATACCTTGTACTAGAGGGTAAAAACAATTCATAAACTTGACCCCTTCTAGTAGGCATCACATTTCACATGAGGGCAGAGATTGTAATATGCTTGTACCTTACTAGTGAGCTTGAGTTTGTACATGAGAGTAAAATAGTTGTCTCGCTTGCCCTCTTCATGTAGACATTATTGTCACGACCCAAGCCTAGGGCCTAGACGTGACACGGCGAATGGGAAACCTAAAGGAACCCTAAACTTGCCTCTTAGCATATCAATCATACATCTTTAGTCGTGGAATCAAAAATAACAATGCAAAAGATATAATTAAGGAAAAAAGGGACTAAGGGAAGTCTTTGATAATCATAAAATACTCAAGGGTCAAGCTCATAGCATAAGCACATCAAGTGTTCCAACAACATCTCTAACATAGATTGGAGCAGGGGCCAAGATACTTTTCGGGCTCACTCTCATAATATCAAGTGTCCAACATAAAGAGATATCAAATAGTAAGAGTAGCAGAACTAGTGTCCTCGAACTTGAGGAATCAGCAAAGCTTATCTTTCGAAATGCCAAAACTAGCCATGTGGAGGATGATCGAGAGGTGCTCCATTTCCTACATGGTAATATCATGTGGGCATAGAGTATGTATTAATACGTTTGAATGTACTAAGTATGCGGGATGCAATGCAATAAGACATAAGCCAATATAATCAAAATGCATAATCATAGGCATTAGATAAGTATAACCTCAATATGGAATGATCAATGCTTGAAGTAAAACATGCTTGTAAAGCATTCAACTTATATAGTACATAAGACATGTGCGGGAAGGGACCTTAACTGACATAGACTGAGCAGACATGCTTGGAATCTGAGGCATGACACCCCCTCGACTAGGTGACTGAGGCATGGCATCCCCTTGACAAGGTGACCGAGGTTGACACCCCCTTTGCTAGGAGACTGAGGCATATCACCCCCATAAAAAGGTCAACAAGGAATGACATCCCCTGGACAAGGTGAACAAGGCATGACACCCCCTCGAAAAGGTGAACAAGGAATGACACCCCCTCAATAAGGTGACCGAGGCTTGATACCTTTTCGACAAGGTGTGGTCTACTTACTAAGGTAAATCAAACAAGATAACATGAGATAACTTGTGTAACTTCTAAAATCATAGATATCTTCATGAATTCAATGCATACATACAATCCCTTAAATATCATAAATCACATTGCTTATAAACCATGTAGTAGTTCATTAATAACTTGAGAATCCTTGTCAAGACATTTTATCAAACACTTGGTGAGAGTGCATTGCCAGTTCAAAATCATGCAATTCAAGAGTGAAATAAATTGAGAAAAATCAATTTAAATCAACTCACCAATACATAGTAAAAACCCTCATATAATATACCTTGAAATCCATCATAAAATCTGATAATAGATCATAGTTTCATAGCTTAAAACATGCATAGTCTCAATAGAAAAAACCAATTCATAGAATAAGCTTGAAATAGATAAACATGCATAATCAATCAAAATTTCATAAAAACCCACCATAATATATAATCAAAATCCATAATAAGAGATACCCATCGAACATACAACTTGAAAACATGCAATTTTCAAAAAAAGGAGAATTAGGCTCCATGGGTGAAAGGACCCAATGGATGAAGCCCACATACTTCAAACTTAGGTTTTCTTGAGTTGAGCTTGAAGAAAACTTGGGGCTTGAAGAGAATCCTTGAGTTCCAAATTTAGGCTTGAAATCTTTGAAATTTGAATGAGATATTTGGTTAAGTCTTAAAGAGGGTTTTGAGAGGGTCTTGAGTGATATAGAGTTGAAAAATGACTAAGTATAGGTATTTTCACAGATAAGTGGGCATGGGGCTATGACCCCAACACCCTTGGGACAAAATGAAAAACCAAGAAAAATAATACACTAGTCTGCATCAGTTTTGCAATGTGGACTCATCGCATAAGCCCAATTTGTATCGCTGCACGTCCTTAGCGCGTCGCGTGCAGGACACGAACAGACTCTGGATAAGGAAATTTTGCAAAAAATATTTTTCACTATGGGTCCTTTAATATCGGGGTTATACCCATATCCAACTAAAATTCTCCCCTGATCGAGAATATGAAGTCAAATTTTTGATATCGCACACATATTTTGAAACATATGAAAATTACAATTATGGATATTTTCGAAGCATATTTTTGGAGCGTTTCAATATTTCCCCCTTGGGAACATTCATCCTTGAATTTCAAAGAAACGTACATAAGAGAAATAATCATGAAGAGTTCAGCCCAACATGTATGCAACAAATGCATTTAAACATATATTTAAAAAGTCTCAACATGAGTGTCAAAAATCACCATAAACTTGTTACCATGAATATGAATGCATGCAAAATGACATAAGGATTGAAACTTAAGAATTTGAAAGCATTGAAAGGACTTAGTTTATTACCTTAAGCTTGAATAGAATGGAAAAGGTATGGATATCGCCTCTTCATGTCCACTTTAGCTTCCCAAGTGATGCTTTCGACTTGTCGATTCCTCCAAAGAATCTTGACGGGTGCTACATCTTTGTTCCTCAACCTTTCCACATGTCCATCTATATCTCCACCAGGACCTCCTCATAGGTCAACTCATCCTCCAAACACCCATAACCTCAAAGAGTTCCATAGCACTTGGGTCACCCACACACTTTCTCAACACCCACATATGAAAGATCGGATGAACCATGTTCATATACATAGATAACTCCATCTCATAGGAAACCTTACTACCCCCCCTTAAAATTCTATGAAGACCCACAAACCTTAGGTTCAATTTACCTTTCTTGCTAAACCGGACCACATCCTTCATAGGTAAGACTCTCAAGTAAACTAATCATCAACATCAAGCACATATAGCCTACCTTGGTACCTAAGAACCCAATCTCCCCCTTGGGAGAAAACCTCTACTTTACCAACCTTCACCAAAGACTTCAGTTCTAGCAATACGAGGTCAAGGTCTTATTTCAACCTGACTTCCCCAATCAAAGAAGATCCAACACCATCCTTAACTACTACACCACCATCGATTAATTTACAAGCTCTTCTTCACTCCAAAAATAAATCAATACATCATCACTAGAAACCACCACAAACATATCAATGTAGGGTCAAAGTGTCTATTCATGAGATCCATAAAACATAGGCCGGGCATTAGTCAAGCAAAAGACATTACCACAAATTCAAAATATCTTGAAGTACATTAAGAACTCATTGACCACCGGAACCGACTCAATAGGAAATGACTTTAGACTCACTATGCCTAATCCTTACAAGATGGTAAATGAACCCTTACAGATCAATTTAGGCCTTAAGACAAGAAATAAATCTACCCTTAACTACTATATCACAACTTTTTCACTCAAGGATGGGTTCATTAGGGAATTGGAATTTAACCCGATGGGTTCTACAATCAATAAAAGCATAATATGCATGCAAGTAATCCATCCCAAGAATGACATCAAAGTCCACCATATCTAATTAAACAAAATCACAAGGCAAGATTTTATGCAAAATAAACATAAGATAATTTTTGTAGATTCTTCTAGTAACAATGGACTCACCAACAGGGCTATACACTTCATAAGGTTCAAACAACAATTCGGGACTAACATAAAGCTTTTTGGCAACAAAAGGAGTGAAAAGAAAGAGTGGTACCCGGTTCTATCAATGCATACACATTGAAATCAAAACCTTTACCATACCTGTAACAACATCGGGCACCTCATCCCCTCCTTTCCTGTTAAAGGGTGTAGAACCAATTATGTGATGAAACACCCTCTTGTTGGTCACCTTGAGCCCCTTGATCAACATGACCACCTTTTTCTTGAGGTCGATCACCTTTTCCCCTTTTTTGAACATAAGGACAATCAACTAGCTTGTGAGACACTTCACCATAACCATAACAAGCATTGGTTTTCCTTAAGCATCAACCACCATGGTTCCTCCCACGCCTTTGACACTTGGGGTTAGTCCTCCCTCCATAGACATATTGAAACCTTGGGTTAGACATCCCATCAATATCCAATCTCTTGTTTGGAGCATTGGAGGACTCTTGATCTTGGAAATGACCATAAAATCTAGCCCTCTTGGACTCCACTCATCCCCTCTTCATAAGCTTCTCCCCCTCAAGTTGTTCGGCATATGTCATGAGCCAGTACAAGTCCATATCACTCACAACCATCATGGTATGGCACTCTTCATTTACAAAGTTGGACACCCTGACATAAACTTGTTCATCATTGATCTAGGTTCGGTGACCAATTGAGGTGCATACTTAGAGAGCTTGTTGAACTTGAGGGCATACTCCCTCACACTCATGGAACCTTGTTTAAGATTTATGAACTCCATCATTGTAGCCTCTCTCAACTCAATAGGGAAAAACCGATTGAGGAAGGCATCTTTGAACTCCTCCTAAGGAATAGCATCATGATTTCCCTTCTCCACCTTCCATTGCACAAACCAAATTTTTTCAACACCTTTTAGTTGGTAGGCCACCAGATTCTCCTTCTCTTATGAATTTACACCCATGATGGATAATATCTTATACACCTCATCTATGAATTCTTAGGGATCTTCCTCCACCTTAGACCTATGAAACTCCGGAGGGATCATCCTAGTGAAGTCTGTCACCCTAGAAGCTATAGTGTGAGCATGAGGAGCTTAGGCCCTTTGATAGATATAGTTGGTCATAGCATGGGCCAATGTTGTGATGGCATGATAGAACTCGACTTGATAAGCCTCTTCTCCTTGAGAGGATTGGGGAGCGGGATAAGTCGGTTGCCCCATGGGTGCACGACCCCTTCTTGGTCTTCCTTTTTGTAGCTGTATGTGTAGAAGAGCAAAGAGCATTCGTTAGGGAGGGGGGAAGCCTTATTTTATATCTAAAGCAAGATATAGCCCATAAACAAGTGAAACATTTCCTAAAGTACCTCATAGCCTCCCATTCATTGTTATAGCATGCTTCACAAGCATGAATAAGACTCTAATCAACGCGGTGTGTTGGAATCCAAGGACCATTAACAACCTAGTGATTTGATACCAAGTTTTTTACAACCCAAGCCTAGGACCTAGATATGACACAGCGAATAGGGAACCTGATGGAACCCCAAACAAGCCTCATAGCATATCAATCACACATTCTTTATCGCGAAAGCAAAAATAACTTCACTAGAGATATAATTAAGGGAAAAAGGGATTAACAAAAGTCTTTGATAATCATAAAATACTCAAGATTCAAGCTCATAGCATAATTATATCAATTGTTCAAACAACACCTCTAACATAGATTGGAGCGAGGGCCAAGACACTTTCCGGGCTCACCATCATAGTATCAAGTGTTGAACATAAAGAGATATCAAATAGCAAGATAGCATAGCTAGTGTCCCTAGTCTTGAGGACTCACCAAAGCTTATCTTTCGAAATGCCAAAACTAGCCACTTGGAGGATAATCAAGAGGTGCTCAAGTTCCTACATGGTACCATCATGTGGGCATAGAGTATGCATTAGTGCTTTTGAATATACAAAGTATACGAATGCAATGCAACAAGACATAAGCCAATGTAGTCAAAATGCACAATCATAGGCAAAAAATAAGTATAAATTCAATATGGTATGCATGATCAATGCTTGAAGTAAAACATGCTTGTAAATTATTCAACTTGTATAGTACGTAAGACATGTGCGAGAAAGGAGCTTAACTGACATAGACCGAATGGACTACCACTTGGAATTCAAGGCATGACAGCCCCTCGAAAAGGTAGCAAAGGCATGGCACCCCCTCAAAAAGGTAACTAATGCTTAACACCCCTCTCGAAAAGGTGATCGAGGCATGACACCTCCTTGACAAGGTGAATAAATCCCCCTCGATAAGGTGAACAATGCATGGCACCCCCATCGTACCCTCTCGACAAGGTGACCGAGGCTTGACACCCCCTCGACAAGGTGTGGTCTACTTACAAAGGTAAATCAAACATGATAACATGCTAACATGAGATAACTTATCTAACTTGTACAATCAAAGATATCTTCATGAATTCAATACATACATACTATCCCTTAATCATTATAAAGTCCCATTACTTATAAACTATGTAGTAGTTCATCATTAACATGGGAATCCTTGTCAAGATATTTTGTCAAACACTTGGTGGGTCTGCAATGCTAGTTCAAAATCATTCAATTCAAGAGTGAAATAATATGAGAAAACTCAATGCATATCAACCCACCAACACATAGTAAAACCGTCATGTAATATGCCTTGAAATCCAGCATCAAATCTCATAACAGATCATAGTTTCATAGCTTAAAACATGCATAGTCTCAATAGACAAAACCAATTCATAATATAAGCTTTAAATCGATAAACATGTATAATCAATCCATATTTCATAAAACTCCTGCATAATTTATAATAAAAATCTATAATAAAAGATACTCATAGAAGATACAACTTGAAAACATGTAATTTTCATAAAAAGAAAAATTGGGCTCCATGGGTGAAAGGACCCATTGGATAAAACCTACATACCTCAAACTTTGGTTTCCTTGAGTTGAGCTTGAATAGAACTTGGAGATTAAAGAGAATCCTTGAGTTCTAAAGTTAGGCTTGAAATCCCTCAGGGAGGGTTTTGAGTGATATAGAGTTGAAAAATGGGTAAGTGTAGGTGTTTTCACACAAAAGTAGCCATGAGGCTATGACAACAATGCCGTTGAGCTGAAATGAAAAATCAAGGAAAATGATAAACTGGTCTGCGTCAGGTCCGCGATGCGAACTCAATGCGCAGGCCCAATTTGTACTGCACTGTGCCTCTAGCATGTCGCGTGCAGGGCGGAGACAGACACTAGCTAAGAACTTTTTTTGAAAATTAAGTTTTGCTGCAGGTCCTCTAAAATTGGGGTTATACCCATCTTCCACTCAATTTTGCCCCCTGATTGAGAGTACGAAGTTAAATTTTTGATATCACACATGGATTTTGATATATATAGAAATTACGATTATGGATATTTTCAAAGCACATTTTTGGGGCGTACGCATGGATTTTGAGATATATAGAAATTATGATTATGGGTATTTTCAAAGCACATTTTTGGGGCATTTCAATTATTCACTCACAAAAGGGTAGAATATAGTATAAGGGTTCAACATATTGCTTACAAAATATATAGAAACTTTTCATGAGTTTAATACATGCTTAGGAGCCCATAATTTACCATAAAAATACTTGTCTTGCAAAACATAAAATAGTCTTTCATCATCATAAGAAGCCTTGTCATGTCAATTTAGTCAAACATGGTGGGTACATGTACATATAATTAAAACCATGCAATTAAGAGTGTAAGATAAGAAGGAAAAAAATCAATTCATTTCAAAGTCATTCAAATCAACCTACCAACATTGTTCATAGTTCATATCATGCATAGCTTCAATAGATATAAATTAACTTATGAAATAAGGTTTCAATAAATATTCATGCATAATCAATCAATATTTGATAAAATCTAGCATAATTCATATTTATAATGCATAATAAGAACTGTCCATGAAGAATCTAACCTTGAAATCATGAAATTCATAAAAAAAGAGAGTTGGGCTCCATGGGTGAAGGACACTTGGATGAAGAAACTCATACCAAAATCATGGGTTTTCTGAAGAAAGATGTGGAGACGACTTAAGGCTTGAATTGGCTTCATAAAATTCAAAGCAAGTTCTTGAGATTCTTGAATTATAATGGGGTAGTTGATGATGCTTTGGAGAGGATTTGAGAGGTTTTTGAGAGCTTTAGAGTTGAAAAATGGCTAAGAAATGAGGGTATCCTATCTAAATGGGCATTAGGTTAGCCCTTGAAAGAAAATGAAAATTAAAGAATTAATGCACTAGTCTGCACCCAGGGCACGATGTGGACTGGTCGTGTATGCACAGTATTTCGGTTCCCATAGGAAAAAGTTATTTTTCACTATGGGTAATCTTAAACTCGAAGGCCACCCATTCCTATACAATTTCCCCCTTCCCGCCGAAAAAGAATATGAAGCTGGATTTGCAAAAACATATACTGATTTTGAGATATACAAGAAATACACTATAGGGCATTTTTAAAGCACATAAGAGGTATTACAATATCTCCCCCTTGGGAACGTTCGTCCCCGAATGTAAAAGAGACATAGTAAGAGGAATGATTAGGAAACTTCCAGCCTGGCATGAATGCAATAAAATGCACCTAAACATTATTCTTAAAAGTTTTTAAACAAATACATTAAAATTATCGAAGCTTGTTACCATGAACATACATGCATGCAAAAATGACATGAGGGTTGAAACTTAAGACTTGTAATCATATATGGGATTTAGTTTGTTACCTTCATCTTGAATAGAGTGAAAAAGATATAGATATCACTACTTCATGTCTGCTTTAGCTTTTCAAGTGGCACTTTCGACTTGTTGATTCCTCCGGAGGACTTTGACGGATGCCACATCTTTGTTTCTCAACTTCTTCACTTGCCTATCTAATATTTCTACTAAGACCTCCTTATAGGCTAAGTTATCCTCTACATCACCCGAAACTTCTAAGGGTACAATAGTACTTGGGTCACCAACACAATTCCTTAGCACAGACACATGGAAGACCGGATGAACCATGCTAATATCTATAGGCAACTCCAATTCATAAGCAACCTACAATTCTCCTCAAAATTCTATAGGGTCCCCAAAACCTTGGGCTCAATTTCCCTTTGTTTCCAAATCAGCCCACACCCTTCATGGGTGAGACCTTTAAATAAACCCAATCATCAACATTAAATTCAAGGTCTCTCCTCAACACATCGGAGTAGCACTCTTGCCTACTTTGAGCCATCGTTAATCTCTCCCTTATCAAGCTCACCTACTCCAAAGCTTCTATAATCAAATTCGGGCCTAACAAAGCCATTTCCTCCACATTGAACCACCCAACCAGGGATCTACAATGCCTACCATATAAAGCTTCAAACAGAGTCATGCTAATACTAAAGTGGTAGCTATTGTTGTAAGCAAACTCAATGAATGGAATATGTTCATCCCAACTACCCATTAACTCTAACACACAAGCCCTAAACATATCCTTAAGAGTTTGAATTGTCCTTTCATCTTGATCATCCGTTTCAGGATGAAAAGCCATGCTAAGCTTGATTTTGGTACCAAGACCCTTTTGGGAGGATCTCCAAAAGTGAGAAGTGAATTGAGCACCATGATCCAAAATAATGGAAAATGGTACTCCATGCAACATAATCAATTCATGAATATATAGCTTGGCATAATCCTCAGTACCATAAGTTATTTTCATCGGTAGAAAGTGAGCCGACTTTGTCATCCTATCAACAATAACCCAAATAGAATCAAAGTGTTTTGTAGTCTTTGGCAAACCAATCACAAAATCCATGTTGATCTCTTCCCACTTCCAAGTGGAAATTTCTATGTCTTAGGTTAAGCTACCTAGCCTTTGATGTTCGAGTTTGACTTGTTGGGAATTGTGACATGGCTGCAAACATGGCAATATCCCTTTCATACCACCCAACCAATACACCTCCCTCAAGTCTCTATACATTTTTATAGAACCGGGGTGAATAGAGTAGGAAGAATTATGTGCCTCTTTTAAAATCAAATCCGTTAACCCGTTGACGTTAGGCACACATAACGTACCTTGTTTCCTAAAAAGACACCATATCCTCTTTGAGAGAAAACCTCTACTTTACCATCAAATTAATTGTAGGAAGGCGAGGTCAAGGTCTTGTTTGGACTTGACCTCTTCAATCAAAGAAGATCTGAAACTATTAATAACCACCACACCACTGTTTTCAACTTCACTCGACCTAAATCCCAACTTATCTAACCGATGGACTTCCCTATCTACTTCCTTATTGCCACCATCATATGAGCAAGGATTTCCATCGACACTCTACTTAGAGCATCAATTACAACATTAGCTTTGCCGAGATGATAGTGCATACTCATGTCATAATCCTTAAGGAGTTCTAACCACCTTCTTTCTCTCAAATTAAGATCCCTTTGTGTGAACATATTGTAACAGCCCGGACCTCACACGTGCATATATTGTCCGCTTTGCCAGCCATGGGTCGCCCATGCACTAGCGCAC